>JAAVTG010000012.1:0-174614 GCA_011947345.1 Phytophthora quininea
GGTGGATGTTAATGTTGACGTTGGTCAGCTCCTTGTGAGATCCATCTGCGGTCCATCATGACCAACATCACGGCGTTCATTATTGCGGGCGGCACTATTGCTGCTAATGGATCTCCTGTCTGCAGTCAAGACAAAACCAAACTATTAACACTACTGGGCTTTGACCTGTACAGAAAGCTTAACAAAGTTGAGTCGCGTATTGATCGGTAGTGTGATTTCGACAACTGCTTCGCCTTCGTCAGGAGAGTTAAGAGCCATCGAAGCTCGGAATATGTTTAGCTCAACCTTACATTGGCGGTAGTAGCTGCCGCACAGCCTTACTGAAGACAGAGGACAGTGCTACTCGCACTTCGGCATTCGGTACCATCACCAAGTCGGTCACGAGCGGATACAGCCACGTCATGTGGCGCTGTAGCTGTAAGAGCAACAAACACAAAACACATTGCCAGTTAGTTCCCACCCATCACTACCGAAAAGACAAGGACGACTCACCTCCGTGCCGTCAAACTCGGCCAGTTCTCGTAGAGTGGCAGCCATTAGAGGCGTAAAGCTTTCCACGCGTTGCTGTGCGTCAGCTGGCACCTGCATCTCGTCACTCTGCTGAGAAGCTACCCCTGTCCAAGCCAGATATTCCTCCAATGTTTCTTGTACCAATCGAGCCATGTACTTGCGAGCTTCGTCTTGCTCACCCATCGGTGCGACTTCGTCAGCATTTCCAATCCGCTTTAACGCTGCAAACAAGACGTGGAGATATTGTTGCTTGCCCAGTACTTCCTGAGGCAGTAAGCTGGGCAGTTCACTGGACGACGGCATGGTCATGCCATACCGCCAGCCCACACGCTGCAGATAGCGCCGCAGCGGCACCGCGTCGTTCACTTTACGGGCAAATTGGTAGCTCTCGCGCAGACACGCAAGCAATGAGCGAGCATGGCCGGCGCTCAAGGACAGATGCTGTTTCCTCGACTGGCTAGAACGTTGCCCGCTACACGCTGAAGAGCTAACAACACAGCGAGATGTGTTCGTGAGGGAACCCTTTGAGCCTCTACTTCTTCGACAGTGATCATTTTCGGTGGGAAACTCGTGGTGAAAGTGAACCCCAGGGTGGCAACGACGCCAGGATACATGCTCAGGAAGGAAGGCTGGCGCGGTGACATCAACGAAGCTCCTGATCGAGGAGACACTTGGGGAGGCACCTCAATACACATGGGCTTTGAAGGACTTCCGTTGCTTTGCTCGGCTGGAGACTGCGGGGCTGGTGCATCGCTATCGATTTCTTCCGGAGGCAACACGAAGAACACCCAAGTGGGCTCTGCGCGCTTCATGACTGAGCGTAGCTCGTCGGAAATGATCCCCCAAACGTCTTCAGGGAACTTGTGTCCATGTGTCACCAGCATAACTTCCAGCGCGTGAGCTGAAGCAGCCGCGAGCTGCTCGGCGTCGCCAGCGTCCATACATTTGCCCAACAGAAAGAGAACCTCGGGCAGAAACCCAACGATGTCGTAGAAGAGGCCAAAACACTCTAACAACCGCTCGAGACATAAAGTAGCTGTGGTTTTGCCTGCAGTGTACGGTGGCATGCGAGTAGACGGGTTACGGACTGGCAGGACTGCAAGCTTCGGAAGCACATGAATACCCTTCTCAACAACCACTTCTAGATGGCGAAGTTCGTCCAGCAGTGGGATCAAGACACCCTTGAACACCAGCGCCCACAGACCCGCGGAGAACTTCGTGCCATGGGTTTCCAGCGCGTCGAACAGGGCCTCCAATGCCGCAAGACGTACATCCAGACGACGGTCAGCTGCGAGAGTAGACAGAGCTGTTAGAACGGGCCACCACATACGCGTATGCGCCGCAGAGTCGTTATACACGGCGTCACTGCTCCCACGCTGGTCGTCTTCGACAGCTTCAACCGATCCTGCTCTCCGACGAGGCGACGATGACGATGAGGTCGAGAACGTCCGCGCTTTTGTGCGTGGCGAGAACTCCGCCACCTCTTCTTCAGAGAACGTACCGATTCTTGCTTCTGGTAGCGCACAGACGCACGCTTAGATGGCGACTGCACGTTTGGATCGGCACTGGGGTCTTCTGTGACCACTTTTACCTTCTTGAAGCCGACACGGGCAGCTTGTTTCGCTGCAGCAGCTGCCGCCGCCGCCGCTGGAGCGGAAGCTACAGTAACAGACCCGACATTTTCACGGGCGTTCAGCGGCTCAATGACTTCACCTGTCGCCAATTTCTCGACGCAAACGTTACGCAGCAGTCCAATGCTGTCGACACCAAGTTGTGTTAATGCGAGACGCTCCTCCATTTGACGTTCAACTTCTTCGCAGCCGCAGACTGCAAAGGCAAGGAGGCATTCAACAGCATCGACGAACACATCGACGATGCAGTCGAAATGCCGCTCGAGAACCCCACGGGCAACTTGGAACCCTAACAAAACGACGCGATCCTCACTGCCTGGTACATACGTTTCAGCAGCCACACGGAGGACCCCCAAATGGTTTTCCATCCAGAGCGGATGTTGCCAACGCGAGCAAGAACTAGATTCTCGACACAGCGCAACACCAGCTCACGCGTCTCGAGCGACGTAGCGTTCGCCATAATGACCTCGAAAGGTGCCAAGAAGAGCCGTTGGAAGTTAAAGTCGCGCAGCTCCGCGCGCTCGAGGAACTTCATACTGAGTTGACGAAGCGAATCGATCGCATACATACCCACCGACAAGTCTTCGTGGCAACCGATAGTGGTGAAATGCCGGGAAAGCGTCTGCCACGTCGCGGCCCACACCATACGCGAGCGAGTGCGCATGTTCATATCAGCTACCTCGACGAGCTTTTGAAGACTAAATACTCGCGGAGGTGAGCCGCCTGTGGCCCCGGAAGGGCCGATGCCAGAGCACTCCGACAGCGATACGACTGTAAGCTGTACTACAAATTCTTGCAGCGCGTGGTCGCTGAGGGAGACAGAGCTCGAGAACACGCGGTCACTTGCTAGTTGGTCGATCTCGCTCAGCACACGCGCTGCATTTTCATCTTCGATAGCGGCACTTTGAGCTTCATCCAGCTCGGAACCGCTCCCACGGCCGCCAATGTCACGATGGGACGGCGACGGAGTTGACATCGACGACGAAGACGATAAGACACCGCGCTTGCTGTTGGCTGAAAGCATATTGAACGATGGGGCAGAGCCACTGCTACTGTTGCGTGCGTGGCTGCCCATACCAGGAGAAGGCTGTCGGTTGAAAAAGACGAATCGTTGGGATTTGAAGTGCTCATCGAACGCTCGTGAAGCCCCTGGGCATGTGTCTGGATGCGGGCCAACTGTGAAATGGCTTGCAAAATGTCGTGCCACGAGTCACCGAGGTAGTTTCCTCCTTCACACTGATGGAGATCAGTGCCTTAATAGCCTCCATGTTTTTCGACCGCATTAGTCGTGACCCAGTGGTGTGGAGAGCCGTAAATTTGGCCAGAACCGTCACAAAGGCATCCCGTTCTGATGGCATGCTCAGTCTAGCTGCGAGGTGAACTGCGTGGCGGAAGGAGTCCAAGCACAGCTGGATTGCTTCTTGGGAGTCGGAACTCTCAAACGTTACAGAGCACGCGGCAAGAAGCGGCGCCCACAGTGTCTCAAACATCGGTCGCACATGCGAACGCTCATTGTAGCCCGTGACCTCGCGAAATGTAGATGACGAAGGATCTGGCGTTAGCAGAGAGGTCGGCCCTTCACTGTTTCGTTGGGAAGAAGGTGAACTGGAGACTGACGCGGTCAAAGCTCCAGAGCGAGTGCCTTGAGATCTCGGAGACAGTGAAAATTGCTGCTGTTGCCGTGCAGACGCCGGCGCACGACGTTTAAAGAGGGCTTCGGATTGGCGCACCATGGACTCTCGTTCTTTAATGTAGTTTTCGCGTCGTAAGCGGTCAGTGGCTTCTCTAGAGGCTCCGAACAATGAGCTGGCAGCAGTTGGGGCACCGCCAGCGCGACGACTGCGGAAATCGTCGTCTTCCTTTAAAGAAATGGGCGTAGCCTTGATCCGGTCGAAGATGGCGCCCATGTAGTCCTCCGGCAAATCTTTACCGTCGTTGATACCTCGATTGTTGCGCAAGAACCCAGCCTTATCCATCTTTTTCTCCTCCGCGATGCTTGGGTTGTGTAAATCTGTCTGCAACATGATGATAGAAAACGCTAGGATGAACGCAGTGTCGGCGCTGGGGAACAGCCCAGGAGGACACGAATTAAAGAAGCGCTCAGCGAACTTCTCCATCATCCGATCGATTTTTGTGATTCGCCAGGGAGACGGAAACCTGCCAGGAAGTGGCGAATCGCCACATCGATTTCCAAACCAGTGAAATCCATCATATCCACGTATTCATGCAGTACCTTGACACAGAATCCGCCTTGGTAGTGAACGCCATTACCCAAGTAATCGCCCACCATTGTTTTGTCGAGCTTGTTGTTAAATGTTTGCAGGAACTGCGCTACGTCACGAGGAGAGCCTTCCCCATGTGGCCATGCGCAACAAGGTAAGCTATACCAGCACTAGGCTTCACATTGAACTTGAGGATTCCCGTCGCCATTTCTTCCTGACGTTTCTTCTTGCTCTCGAAGGCTTCAACTGCTGACATAGTCGCTGACGCAGCGGGGGCCATGTCTGGCGGCGCAACGTTATCTTCTTCACCGCCAGTAGACTCGCTTTCAGCTTCAGACTGTTGGTTCTGTCTTTCTGTCTCCACAAAGTTGGCGGCTTTCTTAAGTGAAGCGGTCGTAGCAGTTAGACACTCCAGTCCTTTCAGCGCCAGCGCCGCATCTTGTTGCTGCATCTTAATCCGCGCACTATTCGACAAACTAGCAGCGTATTGCTGAGCTGCAGCGTCTTGAGAGCGGCCGCCCTTCGCAATCTTGGCCAACGCATGTACAATCTGTTTAAACAAGTCGTTTGTGTTCCAGTCGCAATCGTAATTGATAAAGATCTCGCCTAGCGTCTGCGGATCGTCACAAATGGCATGCAGAGCCTCCAGCACGAGCAGTTTGTGTTCAAAGCTAGCGTTCTCAGACTGTAGCAGTCGTAGGAAAATGCTCGTAATGAAGATATCCAGCTCCGTTTTGAGATGCCGCTTAAAGTTTCGCAGTAGCACCAAGAAAACCTGCAGTGACAGTGATACAATCTGTGTATAATTACTCGTACAGTTTTGCAGGAGCGATTGGCAGAGATATTGCCGGATAGCATGTACAAACCGCTCGCCGCGTCGGAAGGAAGGTCCTGCGTTCTCCACGATTTCTTTCACCAGTTCCAGCGACAAAATCTTGCTTTGGAAAGCGAAAGGGTCTTCGGGGTTAGCTGATCCACCTGCCGCATTTCCTGCCATCGAACCGTTCGCGCCATTTGCAGTCGGCGAGTCGTCGGCAACCGATCGCATTGATATACGACACAGAGATCGAAACAGCAAAAATGCGTCCTTATGCAGTACCGACGGAAATGCCGGTGCGTACATGGGCTGCGGCACCATAGAGGCAGCCTTGTTCATCTTCACTGCCGATGCCTCAGCAGCTGCTTCTTCTGTAGCCACATCGGCTGAGAGATGCAGAATTGCAGCCACAGAGGGATACCACGCAGCTTTGGGGGTTGCACGTAGGGAGTTAGCAAGAATGTCCTCGTCACTGTCGTCATCACTGATTTGCACGTGTTCTTGTGTTTGTTCTCCATCCTGTTCCTCCTGTTTCGCTTCATCCTGTTGACTCTGTTCCTGCTTCTCCAGTGATGCTTGCAGTGCAGCTTTTGTTTCTTCCTCCACTCGTCGATCAAACGTCTCCATCCGTTGGAAAACAATGCTAATAATCTGCTGCAACGTCGCCTTGGCTACTGTTCTGTTGGTAGCACTTTTACTTACCAAATGCACATGGTAGCAGGCCCTCACCGCTCTCAGAAGCGCATGTTCATGCACCTCACACGTAGGCGTCGTCACTGCCGTCAGCAAGATCCGCAGCACTTGGATCTGCACGCCTTCGTCCGGGTGGTCGTTGCAGTCGCAGGCCACTTCGACAATGCAGTCGATGAGTCTGTAGGATTCCGAGCCTTCGTCGTCGTTACTGGCGTCTCTAGCTCCTGAACTAGGGGTCGAGAGGCTGAAACTGGGGCCTGAAGAGACTGGGGTAGCTCCCAGACTCAGACCGAAGCCTGTCTTCCTGCTGCTAGAGCTGGAGGCCGCCGCTGCCTTCTGCACGAGCCGCCGACGCACTCCGTCGGGAATAGCGCCGGCCTCTTTTAGGTACCCAAAGGCTAGGAACTTCTCCATGCAGTCCAAGGCCACCGCCACCAGCTTGGCGTGGCGGGTGAGGCAGGCCAATAGGAACGGCTCAAATGGAACCTCGATGTGGCCGTCATTGGCGCTGGCCGCGGCCTGCAGCTTGGCCTGGGCGGCGTCCACCTGGTCGCGCAGCTCGCGGTGGCTGCGCGTGCAGTTCTTGCGCAGCTTGGCCAGCGACTTGAGCACCAGCGCCTCCATCCTACGAAGAGCTACGCCAGGTACAGATTTACTGTGGGGGAGCTAGCGAAACGACGATCCAAACGCAAAATGTGTTTTAAGTAGGACTATATTCTTAATTTATGTGTGTACGCAAACTGAGTTATCAACGCATCAATTTGGACCAGTGGACGAGGTCGAGCCAATGCAGCGCGTATCCCGTGGGCTGTATGCGCTGGCGGCGCAGCGTACGCGTCGCTCTGCGCTGTCTGCAGTGTCCTGTCGACTTGCTGTGGCTTATTCCGCCCAAAACGAGGCCTTATTCCCGTCAGATCACCGTCTATTCAGCGTTGACACCAGCTCCATCAGTCCGCCAGCTAACGCCAGTCGCTATGCACGTCGTCGAGCCAAGAAACAAGAGAGTCTACGCGCTGCCATTGGAGAGAAGACCTCCCCAGCCAAGAGACAGCGACTAAATGTCCATTACTGTGTGGTGAAGCAGCAGATGCCGCTGGAAAGCGTGTTCCCGTTGCTGCAGGACGAAGTGGCCAGGACGCAGAGATCATCTGTGCGCGCAGCAGTAGACAACTTCTACTTCCATTGCGCGCAGCAAGCAGAGAAGAAGGGACTCTCGTCGGAGTTTATAAGCCAAGTTGTGCAGTACTTTGACGACGAGTTGTTTGGAGACAACTTTGCGATGGGGAAGACGCTCAATGAAGCGGCTTTCAGCTCGGTGATCAAGTTACGCCTCAGCGAAGAAGAGACGGAGGCTGCGTGGCTGCTGATTAAGAAAGTGGTCAAGGCGCTGCAAGACAGCGGAGAGGGCTCCAAGCTGCACTTCAGGACGGTGAGTCCATTGCTAGAGCATGAATGCAAACACGGGCAATTCCCTAGTGCGTACGTGAGATGGCAGCAGTTGAAGAACGACCATGTTGAATGGACAAGCGCGATGGAAGATGTACTGGTGCAGATGGTCGTCGCGTGCGTCAAGCACAACGAAGGACGGCCCGACGAGTACATGGTGCCTGTAAGTGGAGACAACGAGTCGCACTTCCACGCACAAATGGCGTCACTGCTACACGATCTGCAGATTGTGTGTCGAGAGGTAACTCCGTCCAATGCTCAACGTTTGGGGCACGCGTTCCGCGACGCAGGATACGTAGTTGAGACCGTGGCGAGTGACGCGCGCATGCGACCGAGCTGCCCGAGCTGTGGTCACTCCCTACTGAAGCAAGGTCTGGCTGAGCACGAGCACGAACAGATGATGCTGCAATAGAAACCCGTCGGCCTAGAGCTGGCCGCGAACCGACTGTCAAGCCATATCTCGAGCCCTTCCGGGAGTGGCTAATGGTGCGTCATCAGAGCTTTTACTGGAGAATTTGGCCAGTTCAAAAGCGGCAGACCCCTGCACTATGTGCTAGATGGACCCAATATCGCCTATATAAACCAGAACTTCGAGGACGGCACGTATCGTGTGGATCACGTGGATGCCGTGGCGCGGGAACTGCAGGAACAGGGCCACCTGGTCAGTATTACGGTTCCAGCTGTATATCTTGCTGACAGGTACGTGATGCGTGTTCGCACAAGAAACAACCGCGCGGGGAAGTTTATCACTCGCGAGCGCACTCCTGCCGAGAAGGCCATCCTGGCTCGTTGGAAGGAGGAGGACATAGTGTTTAGCTGCCGCACAGATTTCCTTTCCGACGACATTTTCTGGCTGTATGCCAGTGTTTTGTTGGGTCGTGAGGGGCGTGTTGTCACCAACGACCAAGGCCGGGACCACGTCTACGCGATGCTGAACGGCTTCAGCAGCACGAGCGTTCAGAAGGGCAACAATAAGAGTCCCAAAGCCAACGAGACCACAGTCGACGCCACCGCTCCGCGACTTTCGATGGACCTCATCAATCGCTGGAAGGAGCTGACCAACGTCAACATTAACATCCAGCATGTCGATCTAGCGGAAAAAGTAGTCCCTCCTGGTGAACTGATCCCTATCGAGTACATTAAGCTGCTGCACCCGCAGCCGTTTTCGCGCGTGCCTCAAGTCACCGCTCCAGAGCACTTCCACTTTCCGATTGCCGAGCATGCCAATCAGAACGAACATCCGAACCAAGCGAGTCCGCCGAGGAAACACACGAGATGGCTCTGCGCTTATCGCACAGAGTCGCAAGCAAATTAGAGATGGAGACCGACGCCAATTTTGATCGCAGTTGTGGTGGGTGGCGCCAGGATGAATCTGGAGACACGTCAACTTAGTTGGTTTTGTTGATTTTTTTTCACGATATGAAATCGAGCGCGATAGCTCACCGCGCGAGCAGGACACTACTAGATTGGATTTTGAACGTAAACGTCAATTAGCAGCCAGTGCCGCCCGCAATGATGAGGCACGAGGTGCTGTCGAAGATGGCCATGATGTTGGTCATGATGGACCACACGATGGCGAAGCAGAGGTAGAAGACCGTGAGGCCGCCGATGATTTTGCTCTTCCCACCCTTGCGGAGTAGTCTCTGGGTGTCTTCTTTGCTTCGGCAGCAGGAACAAGAAGACCCACGAGAACGCTGTCATGGCGTACATGATGATGATGGTGTAGGTCAGGTCCATGCGGATCGAATGATCATCTTCCTGGACACGTGCGTTGGTGATGTTGAAGGGAGCGTCAATCACGAGCGTTAATGCCGTGGCGAATGGTGAGGCGACGTTGGTGACCGTGGTGATTAGACCGTAGACCGCAGCTTCGTTGCCCAGCCCAGCAAGTTCGACCGTCACGAAGGTCGAGATGATCCAGCCGATGCCGTACGGGAGCTGCACGGCAATGGGAGGGCCGAGCCAGAACCACTGGTTGCGGAAGACGTCCCAGATGACGATGAGCGAGACCACACAGTCCACGATGATGACGGAGATGCCTGTGACCACGATCATCCACCGCCAGTTCCAGTGCAGTCCCCACTTGGACGTGATCATGATGCCGAACATGAAGAGCAGATTGCTCAAGATATCACTGAGAGTACTGTTGATGGGGGTGACCCCGACCATGTAGTCCTGCACGGGCGAACTGCCAGTGTACGTGATGTCGGCGAAGATGTTAGCGAAGAAGTTGTAGGCGATAACTTGGTAGACCGCACGCGTGCACAGCAGCTCCCAGAAGCTGTTAATATACTCTTTGAAATTGGCGCGTTGTGTCTTCTCCTCTTTGATAAAGAACCACGCCATGGGGAATACGGGAAGCGTGAGGACTGTCACGATGATCATTAACTGTGGGAAGCTCAACGAGAAGTCGAAGTCACCGCCGTAGTCTTCGCCGTTAAAGAAGAAACCCGTCAGCAGCTCTCCGAAGATCACCATGACAGTTCGGACGGTGTAAATGCACGACTGCGTCTTGCCGCGCTTGTCGAGAGGTTCACGCTGAGCGAGTTCACAAGTGATACTGTCGGCACAGACGTCCGACATGACATAGCCAAAGGCAGCGAAGAACATGAGCATGACATACTTGGCACCTTCCGACGGTGCGTCGTAGTTGATGCGAGCCTCAATCTCCGGGGTGTAGTCGGACGTGTCAACGTCTCGATCCGAAGCAACGGTGAAGTAGGGTTTACCGATGGGTATAATGCACATAACGAGCAGCATGATGAAGCAAATTCCCCAACCGATGAGCATGTACGGGCGACGACGGTAGCCAAAGATGGGGAAGCAGTCGGACAGGATGCCGTAAAACACTTTGAAGCTCCATGGTAGCACCACCAGTTGTGTCGCTGCAGTCACTTGCGAGCCGGAGCAGTTGAGATACTCTTGCATGAAGGGGTAGATGGTCTCGGGTAGGAGACCGTAGACCAGCCCGACGGTGGCGTACTGGAAGAGCAGTCCAAAGTTCTCTTTGCTGGTCAACACAGGGATGCCTCCCTCACGGATAGCGCCATTTTCCCCACCCGAAGGGAGCGCACCGATCGGAGTGTGTTCAGGAGTCTTGACGCCGACGTATCCCTCTTCCAAGTCTTTGGCTTGCGAGGTGCCACTCACGAACGAAAGCCGCTTGGCATCGATGTCGGCGTTGTTGACACCTCGTCCTCCGGCAAAAGAGGTTGGCATGGTAGTTGCGACTCTCGGCTTTCTTGAGGTTCCAGTCGACAAGTCCCAGGGAAATTGGTGAATGAGCTGGAACTGCTAAGTCCATTTTGAAGAAGAGGGATCTCCTGAGATCAATGAAAGGAAGACATGAGGTTGAGTCTGACAGGGGCTCCGTTGCCTATCGGAAACCGAGACCTTGCTACGGTGGCTTTGACGGGGATGCGTCCACCGTTCGTCTCCAAGTCGCGCGCCCCTCTCAGCTCCTGAGCATGGACGCACTGCAAGTGACGTGAAGGTCTCCGATCTGTTAGCACAGATCGACGTGGAATGTCGACGCATCCAACCTGGTCTTTGCGCGACGACCGCGAACGAGGAAGTCATTGCAATCCCTGACGGGCGCGACGTCGACTGCTGGCCGCTTTTGGGACGATAACCATGCAGACGAACTCTTGCTGCACCTCCTCCTTGTTTGCACATCCGGTGCATTCATTGACGTCTTCACGAAGATCGACAAACAACTGAAGCCTCAAACGAATACATAACACGGATACACTACAAAGTGAAGGTGCACAGCAAGTGAGGCGCGATGACGTGTTCGTTCCACTTCGTCGGAGCAAGCTACCTCGTCCACGGCCTTAGCAGCCTGTGCCGCCGGCGATGATCAAACACGACGTGCTGTCGAACATGGCCATGATGTTGGTCATGATGGACCACACGATGGCGAAGCTCAGGTAGAACGTTGTGAGGCCGCCGATCAACTTGCTGTGGCCGCCGCGGCGAACGAGTTCTTGTGTCGCCTCCTTCTGCGGGGGCAACAGGAACAAAAACACCCACGAAAAGATGGTCATCGCGTACATGATGATGATCGTGTACGTGATGTCGGCGCGGATGGAATGGTCGTCCTGCTGCACCCGCTCGTTGCTGACGTTGAAGTGGCCATCGATGGCGAGCGTCAGCGACGTAGCAAACGGCTGAGCCACATTGGAGACAGTAGTGATAAGACCATACACAGCGGCCTCATTGCCGACCTGCGCTAGCTCCACCACGCAGAACGTCGAGATGATCCAGCCCACTCCGTATGGGAGCTGGACGGCAATTGGTGGGCCGAGCCAGAACCATTGACTGCGGAAAACATCCCAGACGGTGATAAGAGAGACTGTGCAGTCGACGACGATGACCGCAGCGCCAGTGATGACGATCATCAAGCGCCAGTTCCAGTGGAGCCCCCACTTGGATGTGATCATGATCCCGGAGGCAAAAATCAAGTTGCTGAGGATGTCACTGAGCGTATTGTTGAGCGGAGTCACGCCCACCATGTAGTTGGCCACGGGGAGCTGCCGGTGTACGTGATGTTGGCAAAGATGCCAGCGAAGAAGAGGTAGGCGATAATCTGGTACACAGCGCGAGAGCATATCAAGTTCCAGAAGCTGTGGATGTATTCGCGGAAGTTGGCCGGCTCGGCCTTCTCTTCCGTGATGAAGTACCATGTCATCGGAAACACGGGCAGTGTAAGCACCGTCACAATGATCATCAACTGAGGAAAGCTCAACGAGAAGTTGAAGTCGCCACCGTAGTCTTCGCCGTTGAAAAAGAAGCCTACCAGGATCTCGCCAAAGATCACCATGCCCGTCCGAACAGTATAAATGCACGACTGCGTCTTGCCGCGTTTGTCGAGAGGTTCACGCTGAGCTAACTCGCACGTGATACTGTCGGCACAGACGTCCGACAAGACGTAGCCCACAGCGGCGAAGAACATGATGATCACATACTTGGCACCTTCGTTCGACGCGTCGTAGTTGATGCGAGCCTTGATCTCCGGCGTGTAGTCGGCAATGTCGATATCTCGATCTGACGGAACCGTGAAGTAAGGTTTGCCGGCGGGCATGATTGCCATGATCAAGAGCATGACAAAGCATACCCCCAGCCGATGAGCATGTAAGGACGGCGACGATAGCCGAAAATTGGTCGGCAGTCGGAGAGGATGCCGTAGAAGACCTTGAAACTCCACGGTAGCACCACGAGCTGCGTTGCAGCCGTGACTTGCGAGCCGGAGCAGTTGAGGTATTTCTGCAGGAACGGGTAGATCGTCTCAGGCAGCAGGCCGTAGACCAGGCCGACCGTCGCGTACTGGAAGAGCAAACCGATATTTTCCCGGCTCATCAGTACCGGCATACCTCCTTCACGTAGGGCACCGCCTTCGATGTCGGCTTCAGGGGTCTTGACGCCGACATACCCGCCTTCAACGTCCTTGGATAGGGAGCTACCGCTCACGAATGACAAGCGCTTGGGCATGTCAACATCAGCGTTGGGCACGGTGCTACCTGCCATGGCTGGAGACTGGCGTAGTTCGGAGAAAATTGGAGATTGCGCCACAGCTCGTGGCCGACACTGTGGCGGCGCTGAGCGGGGCAGGATAGGACTGCCACATGATGCTGTTGATTCAACGACCGATTTCGCAAAGATGGTCTGGAGAGCTTTGCTGCGTTGCTCTCTCTTGTGTTTTGCTACATAGTGAAAACATTTAACTGCAGTAAACCGGAGATGTGGCGTCGAGGAATCCCTCATTCCATTGAGATCGGTCTCTTGCAACTCCTCGAGGCATGACGCGATTTTCCTGCTCAAAGGACCACAAAGTGCACAACCCCGCGAATCCTCTCAGCTGTGTTGCTTGCACATCAAGACTGTGAGCACATCGCTTGCGTGGAGACGCATTCATGCGATTGCAAGGGACAGAGCAAAATGCATCATGAATTCAAGGAACTACAACTTGTGGCTCAAAAGAAGAAGCGTGCTGATTGTACACGTACGAGCTTGAGCTCAGTCGCCATGCTCAGCAACCTGTACCGCCAGCGATCACCAGACATGATGTACTGTCGAAAATGGCGAGGATATTGGTCGTCACGGACCACACCAGAGCAAACGACAAGTAGAAGACCGTCAGACTTCCAAGGAACTTGTTCTTTCCGCCCGTGCGAACAAGCTCTTGGGTTGCTTCCTTTGCGGCGGTAAGAAGACCAGGAATACCCACGAGAAGATGGTCATGGCGTACATGATGATGATCGTGTACGTCAGGTCGGTTCGGATCGAGTGGTCGTCTGACTGGATGCGAGTGTTCGTGATGTTGAATGGGCCATTGATCAACAGAGTTAACGTCGATGCGAACGGTGATGAAATGTTGCCGACGGTGGTGACCAGGCCGTACATTGCTCCCTCGTTCCCAAGCCCCGCCAATTCCACCACCACGAACGTAGAAATGATCCACCCGATGCCGTACGGAAGCTCCACCGCTATCGGAGGACCAAGCCAGAACCACTGGCTCCGGAAGACGTCCCAAACAGTGATGAGCGAGCACGCGCAGTCCACGACAATGACGATAGCTCCAGTGAAGACGGTCATCCAGCGCCAGTTCCAATGGAGACCCCACTTGGACGTGATCATCATGCCGGCACCAAAGAGGACGTTGCTGAGGATGTCGCTGATAGTACTGTTAATCGGCGTGACCCCACCATGTAAGAGGCTACCGGTGAGCTTCCAGTGTATGTGATATCGGCGAAGATACCGCTGAAAAACATGTAGAAGATCACTTGATACACGGCCCGGGAGCACAGGAGGTCCCATAGACTACTGATGTACTCGTGGAAGTTGGCACGCTCTGTCTTCTCTTCCTTGATGAAGAACCACGTCATCGGTAGCACTGGAACCGTCAGCACCACCATGATGATCATCAGTTGAGGGAAGCTCAGCGAGAAGTCAAAGTCGCCGCCGTACTCCTCGCCGTTGAAGCAGAAGCCGACGATGATTTCGCCGAGAATGACCACCGCCGTTCGAACCGTGTAGATACACGACTGCGTCTTGCCGCGTTTGTCGAGAGGTTCACGCTGAGCGAGTTCGCACGTGATACTGTCGGCACAGACGTCCGACATGACGTAGCCGAACGCCGCGAAGAACATGATGATGACATACTTGGCGCCTTCCGACGGAGCGTCGTAGTTGATGCGAGCCTCGATCTCTGGAGTGTAGTCGGACACATCGACGTCTCGATCCGAAGCGACGGTGTAGTAGGGCTGACCGATTGGCATGATGGCCATCACCAGCAACATGATGATGCAAATGGTCCACCCGATGAGCATGTAGGGTCGACGACGGTATCCGTAGATGGGTCGGCAGTCTGACAGGATGCCGTAGAAGACTTTGAAGCTCCAGGGAAGCACGACGAGTTGTTTGGCAGCCGTTACTTGTGACCCGGAGCAGTTGAGATACTCCTGGAGGAACGGGTAGATAGTGGCTGGGAGCATGCCGTAGACGACCCCGACGGCGGCGTACTGACATAGCAATCCGAGGTTTTCCTTGCTAGTGAGTACAGGCATTCCACCTTCGCGCAGGGCTCCATCTGGACCACCTGGAGGCGGTGCACCGATCGCCTGGGGTGTCTTGATACCGACGTATCCATCCTCGAGATCCTTAGCTTGCGAAGCTCCGCTGACGAACGAAAGACGCTGGATATCGGACGGACCATGGCCTTTAGCGGCGAGCGAAGCCGGCATTTCTAGCAATTGCCACGAAGCTGGATCTTGGTGCTTGCGGGGAGAAAGGAAACTTGGAGAATGAGGATTATCCGAGCCTTGAAAGCTCCACTAGGGAGAACGCGGTAGCATGAAAGCGGAGTTTGACTCGTTCCTTGACACTATTGAGTAAGAAGCTATCCTTGTCCTTATTTGCTGCGATCTGCTCGCACCGGCCAAGCTCTGACCATGGCATTCAACGATGCGGGTCGTGTGAGTTGTCAAACGGACCTGAAATTCCGTCCTGATCAAGTTGACGAAGATCGGGGAGGAGTGAAAGCTGCAACATTCCCTCTCGTCGACGACGTAGAAAGCTGACAGGGAAGCAAATCGATCGATATAGGCCAGCTGGGGAAACCAGCGTACAATGCGCTGGCCCAATTGAAGGCTCTAGTTGGAAGTGTCATGTTGGAGGTGGTCACCGCCTGCTGATGATGACCAAGCAGTAGGCCTTTCGGTACCATAACCCACCACAATGCTCGTGGTCAAGCAAACCTCCTTCAGTAGCAGCGTATCCATTTACTATGTCAATGCAGTGGTTATCAAACAGTTATCGCTGGTTGAAGTTCACTTCAACAGACGGTGATATGACGCTTAGCAGCCTGTGCCGCCGGCGATAATGAGGCAGGACGTGCTGTCGAAGATGGCGAGGATGTTGGTCATGACCGACCACACCAGTGAGAAGCACAGGTAAAGGACTGTGAGTCCGCCGAGAATCTTGTTCTTCCCACCCTTGCGGACCAGCTCCTGGGTTGCTTCCTTTTGACGGGGCAGCAGGAACAGGAACACCCACGAGAAGATGGTCATAGCGTACATGATGATGATCGTGTACGTGATGTCGGAACGGATCGAGTGGTCGTCTGACTGGATGCGAGTGTTGGTGATGTTAAACGGACCATCGATCAGCAACGTCAAAGTGGTGGCGAACGGGGACGCGATGTTGCTCACGGTGGTGATCAGACCGTAGACTGCGCCTTCGTTTCCGAGCCCCGCAAGTTCGACCGTCACGAACGACGAGATGATCCACCCGATGCCGTACGGGAGCTCCACCGCTATCGGAGGACCAAGCCAGAACCACTGACTGCGGAAGACGTCCCAAACAGTGATGAGCGAGCACGCACAGTCCACCACCATGACGATGACCCCAGTTAGGACGATCATGAAGCGCCAGTTCCAATGGAGACCCCACTTCGATGTAATCATGATCCCGGCTGCGAACAGCAGGTTGCTCAAGATGTCGCTGAGCGTACTGTTGATCGGCGTGACCCCACCATGTACGACGCCACCGGGGAACTTCCAGTGTAGGTAACGTTAGCGAAGATGCCGCTGAAGAAAATATATGCGATCACCTGGTACACCGCACGACTACAAAGTAGCTCCCAAAAGCTGTTAATGTACTCGCGGAAATTCGCGGCCTCCGTCTTCTCTTCCTTGATGAAGAACCACGTCATCGGTAGCACTGGAACCGTCAGCACCACCATGATGATCATCAGTTGAGGGAAGCTCAGCGAGAAGTCAAAGTCGCCGCCGTACTCCTCGCCGTTGAAGCAGAAGCCGACGATGATTTCGCCGAGAATGACCACCGCCGTTCGAACCGTGTAGATACACGACTGCGTCTTGCCGCGTTTGTCGAGAGGTTCACGCTGAGCGAGTTCGCACGTGATACTGTCGGCACAGACGTCCGACATGACGTAGCCGAACGCCGCGAAGAACATGATGATGACATACTTGGCGCCTTCCGACGGAGCGTCGTAGTTGATGCGAGCCTCGATCTCTGGAGTGTAGTCGGACACATCGACGTCTCGATCCGAAGCGACGGTGTAGTAGGGCTGACCGATTGGCATGATGGCCATCACCAGCAACATGATGATGCAAATGGTCCACCCGATGAGCATGTAGGGTCGACGACGGTATCCGTAGATGGGTCGGCAGTCTGACAGGATGCCGTAGAAGACTTTGAAGCTCCAGGGAAGCACGACGAGTTGTTTGGCAGCCGTTACTTGTGACCCGGAGCAGTTGAGATACTCCTGGAGGAACGGGTAGATAGTGGCTGGGAGCATGCCGTAGACGACCCCGACGGCGGCGTACTGACATAGCAATCCGAGGTTTTCCTTGCTAGTGAGTACAGGCATTCCACCTTCGCGCAGGGCTCCATCTGGACCACCTGGAGGCGGTGCACCGATCGCCTGGGGTGTCTTGGTACCGACGTATCCATCCTCGAGTTCCTTCGCTTGGGAGACCCCACTCACGAACGACAGCCGCTGAGGGTCAATGTCTGCGTTAGCTGGGCCGCGGCCTGTTCCAGCGAGTGAGGCTGGCATCGGTGGTGTTGGGAGGAGTTGGGGGCCTTGTGAGTCTCAAGGAAACTTGGAGAATGAGTGATTTGATGGCGTTTGGTTTGAAATACTCGGACACGATGGTGCTGTCATCTCCTGGTAAGCACACGATGGGAGGCACGACCGACCAAGGTTGCATTCGGCCTCGACTAGTCCTTAAACTTGCTATAGGAGAGACCATGGTCTGGGGATCTGCTCGCACGGGCGCGGTGCATTCAAAGGGACACGGCAACATGTCAAACGGTAGCAGGCCGTAAACGCATCCGCATCTAGGTTGATGCGCTGATCAGGGATTAAGATCAGTCTGGGTCAGGACTGCACCAGCGGTGGCCGCGGAGAGCACGAGGACGGACGCAACTACTCGCATGGTGGGCCTGCCTCGCTGCGAGTTGTCGAATGGCCAGCTCCTTCCTAGTCTTTACGACGCCAAAGAGAGGACAGATGTGGCTGAGAAATGCGAGTTTGTATTAGGGCTGTCAACTTTTTGCCCGGACCGAACTCTGCTCCCGTGGGCTCTACTCTACCATAGGAGTCCAAGCCTGCGCTGGGAAATCCGTGGGCTCCCACCAGGCCACTATTCAAAACTGAAGCCTAGGTAATTATTTTCAATACTGAAGTATGTACACCATTTCCCACTCAAGTTCCAAAGCTTCCCATTGACTTTGCAAAACGAGGTTTTTGACAATATAATGTAATGATTGACGTGTTCGCGTAGCCAATTACACCTGCGCTAGGCTCTGTTTAGCAAGTCGGCGGCATAAGGTGGTGTCCGCATACGTCGATTCTCCCTTGGCCGGAAGCGAGTCCGCGATGCTAATCATGAGTGTCTTTCATTTCTGTCGGTCGTGAGGAGCAGCTGGAGCGCGTCGAGGTCTTTATCCGTGCGGAGGCGGTATCCACATCCGCTAGCGAGTAGATCCTGGTCGAGTACAACGGGTAGCGTCGTGTGCGCTCGTCCTCGCCATCATTTACCTGTTGATGCAAAATAAGTCTTCATTTGCAGGAACGCTGGTATAGTTCTTGGGCGACGCAGGGTGTGGCCGAATAGGCCCCATCGTGCTTTGGTAATGCGATGGCGCAACGGACGCTCTTCGCAAGCTTCATAGAGTGCCTCGTTGGATATCCGGCGGGGTATCGCACGTTGAGGACGGACCGTAGCTGCCTGCGGTGAAAACTTTCCAGTCAGCGTGTCTGCGTCGGCGTGAGAGCCCAGGTGCCGCAATTGTACAGGAGTATCGGTAACACGTAGCAGTTGTAAAGCCGGATGCGGGTCTTGTCAGTGATCTTGTGCGGGCGGATCCAGACTGTCCAGAGTGTACGTAGTGCAGCAGCCGCCAATGTCTTGCGGCGAGAAACGTCTTCCATATCGCCGAGGAGGGAGCCGAGCTTGCGTGTGCCTTTCCATGCTTCTTCAGCTCCACGATCTCGATGCGCTTGTTTCTTGGGCGACGGCGACATACATCTTTCGAGCTTTGTGAGCTCGGTTTTCGTCGTGTTCATCGTCAGTGACCATCTTGCTAGCACTGTTGGTGCGTGGGTCTGGATGAGCTCGACGAGCTTCGAATCGTGGCATATGAAGTCGGCGTCGTCCGCGTACACGATCATTTGGTCGAGGAGATCGGGTGGCATGGCGGGATGGCTGGCTAGGTCTCTGAACGCGGCTTCTAGATAGATGACAAACAAAACTGGTGAGAGTGAGTCGCCTTGTGGAGTACCTGTGTTGCTGAGAAAAGGCTGGAGTCGGGTCTTGTCGACACGTAGTGTCAGCGTCGTATCGGAGAGCAGTAGGCGGATGAGGCGAATTTCGTCGTCGTGGAGGAATGTCTGGAGTACCTTGATCAACTGGGCGCGGTCGATGGTGTCGAAGGCTCTGGAAAGGTCGATGCCCAAGACGTGTGTGACGTTCTGAAACTTTTGAACTCTTGCGCAGAGCCATTTGTGGGCCCAGACTGCGTCTGCCGTGCTACAGAACCTGTGGAATCCGCTCTGGTGAGCGGAGAGGTACTTGTCAACTGCTGGTGTGATTCGGTGGAGAACTATCAGCGAGATCGCCTTTCGAATAGTGTCTAAAAGTACGATTGGGCGTAGGCTTGAGCATACTCGAGGCTTGTTGGGCTTTTGAAGGCAGAGCAGCGTACCGGCTCCGAGAGCAAGTAGTTCGCCACGTTCGAAGCTACGGTTCAGTAGTTCAGCGAGTCGTGGCGCTAACTCGTCGGCGGCGTACTTAAGCAGTTCGGCGGGAATGTTGTCTGGTCCGGCCGCTTGGCCGTTGTTGAGGCGGCAAAGCGCTTGTCGGAATTCTTCGGGGGTAACTGGAGTGGTTAATGCCTGGGCTGTCGTGTCCTCGGCCATGGCCGTCCTGGACTTGTCGAGGAATTGGTCTTGGAAGTGGTCACGTACAACGGAGTTAGCCTTTTTGGGTGTAGTATATACTTACCTGTGTCATCGCGGAGTAGCAGCCGTTGAGGTGCCTTGCGAGAGTGACCGCGGACGGCTTCGAACATCTGAAACGAATCGCTGGTGGCTTCAATGCGCGAGATGGTGTCGTCGAGGTCTCTGTTAGCCAGTTCGCGGCACCGATCTCGGATCTGGTGTAGGTTCTTGTTGCGTTGGCGTCGAAGCGAAGTAAGGTCACTCGTCATGTCGTTGTAGATACGTAGTCGGAGTTGACATTGTAGTTCCGATAGCTGTGCAAGAACTGGGTCGTTGTATCTCCGGTGTTGATTTGGTCGCGAGGGTTGGAGTCCGGTGGTTTGGTTTGCTGCATCTTGGACGTGCTTGAAGACGGAGTCCCATTGCTTGGCGACGGATGTGCCGTCATCGTCCTTTGCTTCGGGTAGTAGGTCTTTGAGAGTCCTGGCGTATGTCGTGCGTGTGTCATCGTCATGGACGAGATTGGCACAGGCAAGTTTCATGACAGGTCGGCGTCGTTGGCTCGGACTGAAGCGAAGGCGGGAAGCTCCGACAAATAGAAAGTCTGCCGTGACCAATTTATGGTCGGAGGAGGTGAGCGTTCCGCCCCAGGACTGAGCGTCGAGGCATAAGCAGCGGCAGTTCTGTTGGCAGAGGACGTAGTCGATCTGGTTGTAGACAGGATGTTCCTGCCGGCGTTGGCTCCAGTTTGTCTTGTGTCGCGCTCGTTTCTGAAAGGCTGTATTCGTGGCAAAAAACGGTAAGTATCACAAAATTCGGCGAGAACGCGCCCGTTTCGGTTGCGAACGCCTCGGTCATGAGGTCCAAGGAAGTGTTCTTCAGTGGTACGGCGACCGAGCTTGGCGTTGAAGTCTCCTGTGATGACGGTGATGTCCCGGCGGGCGAACTGATCGATGGCAGATCTGAGGTCCGCGAAGAAGGTGTCGACTTCTGTGAGGGGCCTGCCGCTGTGTGGCGCATACGCGGTGACGATGTTTAGTAGCCCGACTTGTGGTAGGCGCAGTTGAAGAATGCCGATACGGTCGCTGTGGGCCCAGTACCGCCGTAAATACGGGACGAGACGGGGGACACAGCGAAGCCGATACCATGGTGCTCATGTGTTGCTGGAAGTGTAAGGAGGGTGTAGTCTCCGATCTCATAGCGCCCGAATTTGTAGACCTTGGTCTCTTGGAGGCCTAGTACGTCGACCCGGTACCGTTGGAGGTCTCGTGGGAGCGTATCGAGCTGCTTGATTAGGGAGCCTAGAGACTGAACATTAAAAGTGCCGAATCTGAGGCGGTCAGTACAGTTAGTCCGATAGGGAAGATGCTTGGTTGGCGGGGGTGTTAGTTGGTCCAGTGGGGTTGCCACCGGTGCTTGAGGCCATAGAGATAAGGAGAGACTCGCAAGGAACGTGCAGGCGCAGCGAAGCGCCTGCTGGAAGCCCGCGAACGGCATTCCACGCCGTCCACGCGTTCTGGGGGAGGGCGTCACCCCAACCCCAACCAGAAAGTTTTTGACAAGTTTAGGTTTTATTACGAGAAAAAGGGCATTTCCCACAAGTGCAAATTTCGTACGCTTGTTATCCCACAAGTTGCAAAGCCTACTTGCCCAGCTCCATATCTTCCTTGCGCTCGGCAGCGCAGCAGACACGAAGGCAGTGCCGCTCCATTCTCGACACCAACCGCCGTGTAATTGCTCCCTTTGCGACTTCAACACCCTCCTTCATGATCGCCATTCGGTGAGCAGTAAAGTTGTCGTAGTTGCCGCGTACAAGCAGCTCCTCTTTCTTCTCTGCTACGTATCGTTTGATGTGCGTCTTGAGAATGTTCCAGCAGCCTTCAATGGGGTTGAGCATTGGGCTGTAGGGAGCGAGACGTGGCAGTACTAGCCTAGATCCATTGAGGATGCCGTCTGCCACCAGTAGCTCCCTGACCAACGATTCCACCTGACTGTGGGCTGGAGCATTATCGGTGACGATTACGACCTTGTTGGAAGGCTCCAGCTCGCGGTACTCATCCGTACTCTGTGCCGCTACAAATAAATCAGCCACGAATCTGGCGTTCTCCTCCTTGCGAATAGAGCCATCGTGTGTCTGCATGAGGATGATGGCCGTCTCGGGCGACACACCACCTTGTACGTGCAAATTTTCTTCTTGAGATGGCGGAAGAGCAACCGTAGCACGCTCCCCGACACGAGACCAGCCTTCTCCACGGAAGAGGTACATGTTAAAGTTCGTTTCGTCGTGGTAGACGATCATGTCGCCCTTCTTGATTTGCTTATTGAGCGCTTCTACGAACTTCTTTCTCTTGTCCTTGTTTGTCGTGTTATTCATCGTCACCTTCTCAATACGAAGCTTCTTGACGCTGTAAATCATGCCGTGCAAGGCACGGTGTACAGAAGGATTGCCCACGACGACACTCAAGTCGCTGTGTAGGCGGTCGATCATTTGCTGGCACGTGTGGCGGCAGTCTTCGTCCAGATATTCCTCAATCTTGGCCATCACCTCCATTGTCATCTTCACACGGGTTGGGCGGACGCCACCATGGGCGTTGTCAGCGGTCTCGGCTCGCAACACACTGCGTCTTGCCATCCAGTAGTGACAGTGACATCGTTGCTAGAGGCAACCGACTGCCAGTTGCGTCCTTCGCGAAAAGCTCTAACAACCCTCTCCTTGACGACTTCACGCTCATGGCGACGTGCTTCTCTGGACGGCTGGGGGGCGGACGGCATGCTTCGCGAGAGGTAAAACTGGAAATGACACGTGCGAAGGCCCTCAGCCACAAAATTCGAGCTACAAACGACAAGCGTACGAAATTTGCACTTGTGGGAAATGCCCTTTTCTCGAAATAAAACCTAAACTTGGTTTTTCGTCAAAAACCTCGTTTTGCGAAGTCAACGGGAAGCTTTGGAACTTGATTAGGAAATGGTGTACACTTTGCAGCGTCCAGTTCCTGACTTTCGCCATGCAGACCCCACGCATCGAGCGAAGACTGTTCTCGTCGGCTCGCCCGAGCCCCTCCCCGCGGCTAGATCTCCAATTCATGGGGCCTCCACTTCGCTCAACACCTAAAGATCGCTACAAGAAGAAGCACAGGCGCTCACGCTCGTCTCCGAGCTCCGTGGGCTCCTCTCCAGGTAGATTACAAAAGCAACAGGATTTAAGCGCTGTCCCTGAGAAAGCTGTAGAAGTCCACGCTGTTCAGCTGACGCAGCACCTGGCACAAGACCCCCGAACCTGTTTCGTCTTACCGGCGCTCGCAATCCACACTGGTACGAGTTTGTGGAGCTTTTGCGCAAGGACGGAGTCGACTTGACCCACCTGGAGAACAAAGATGCGAGGTGTGCGTATTGCAAGCGGTGCCACCAAGAGATTCCTTTTAAAACGGGGAAAAGCGCTGTTAAGAGACATCTGGAGAAGCATCACAGAGAGTACTTGGCTGAGTGTGCGCGACGGCAACAACAAGAACAAGAGGTTAAAGCTGCTGTTGCCGAGAATCTTCTACACGGTTGCGAAGTCGAGGGGTGGTGACGTCTGTAACCAAGGAGCAGCAGAAGAACGCGAACAAGTATTTGGCTCTGTGGATTGCCAGTAGTTTACGCCCTCTTTTTTAGCTGAAGACGACGGTTTGAGGTATTACGTGGCGTATCTGATGGAATCGTTAGGTAGAGTCAAAGTCAAGGTCCCAGGACGCGCACAAGTTCGCAGTGACATTGTGGAGACCGCTGAAGAGCTCCGAGTTGCTGTAAAGGCAAAAAATGCATCTGGATGTAAATATTATTCCATGACTACTGACATTTGGACAAGCCGAAGCAATGACGGCTATGTATCGCTTACGCTACAGTATCTGGACGAGAACTTTCACCAATGCAACTGGACGCTTGAAGTGAAGCACCTGCCGGGAGTCCACACTGGTGCTGTCATTGCAGAAGCTCTCTCCGATCTTATGGCAAACTGGGGCCTGAACCCTGCGTATTGTACCAAGTTGGTGAGGGATGGTGCTTCAAATGGGGCTTTGGCGTGCTCAACGCTTGATATTGCTGACATGCAATGCATTGCACACTCGCTACATTTAGTGCTAGCTGCGGCGTTGATCAGAAAGCCAACCAAAATACCTAAGCGAACTGCGGCATGGAAGGCAGCACGTGTAGAATAAATACGAGAGGATACGCTCTCGCCGATCTCTATCTCTGCCGCGAGACAAAATGCCGTCTCCGAGAGCTCACAAACCGCGGTCGAGGAGACAGATGAAAACCCTTTTGCTGAGCCTTGGGAACAAGAGAGGGCATTGGACGAGATTACTGCATTTTTGTATGAATGGCGAGCTTTGGATAACATGTCAGCTTTGGGCGACGTGCAATATGTCGTACAGCGCTATCATGAGATTGCTGCCTATGTACACAAGTCACAAAAAGCCACCAATCGCTTGAAAATTATCCAGCGTAGTGTTTTCGCTTCTAAAGCAGCTGCTGCTAGAAAACTGCGGCCGTTGAAAGTGATTATCGACTGCCCAACTCGCTGGAACAGCACCCGTGACATGTTGGCCAGAATGGTTGAGCTGCAAGTTCCGATGGAGAGATTTTTGGGTATCTTAAAAGCAAACTAGGAAAAAGGAGCTCGGCAAACCGCAAGTTTATTAGCCTGACGTTGGCGACTACTTCACGATAAAATGCTTCCTTGCTTTGCTCAATCCAATTGAGCAATATCGGAACACCTTAGCGGCCAAAAGCATCCAACACTCGCCTTGACACTTCCGTGTCTACGCTCAATTGATAGCACCCTAATGAGAGATGATATCTTTGATGATGTAGCAGCAAACGAGCTGTCTTCTCAACACAACTACGTCGATGACACTTTAGAGCTCATGCGCACTGTCCGCCTGCGGTTGTTGGCGCTTTTTCAAAAGCGGTTTAAGAAGTTGCCGAGCGAGTTGTCTTGGATTTCGTACTTGGATCCGCACTTAACTATTATGGAAGGGCTTACGCCAGATGAAGTTAAGAACGCCAAGTCTAGTTTAATTACCGAGACCGTTGCCTTAGCGGTAGATGCACAAGCTGAGGAAATTGAGCAAGCTCGTCGAGCAGAACTTGAGGAACCACAACTGGATGCACTTAGTGAGGGCTCTATTTACGCAAAGCAGCTTCGTATAAATGTGATATCGAGCATCTACGGACAGCGTGCTGCTCAAGACCCACAAGCAATTGCTGCCTATCGTGCAGAGGCTTTGAAACGGCGTTGTGAGGCAGAAGTGTATCGCTACCTCGATGACACGGCTAGAACTCCGATTGCAGTCAATCCGCTGAAGTGGTGGCGCAAAAACCGAGACGGATATCCTTACTTGGCGTTGCTGGCTAGAAAATGGCTCGGATGCGTTGCTACTTCAGTTCCGTCAGAGCGAGCGTTTTCATCTGCTGGCAATACGGTGACAGCGAAGCGGAGCTCATTGAGTCCATTCCTTGTTCGAGACGTGCTTTTCATCCAAGAGAATTTTCGCTATCCTGATCCCAAGAACCATGAAGCAAAGAACGCTGAAGCGGAGAGTGGTGAGACAGACATCTCTGCTGAAAAGGAGAAGTAGATGCTAGACTACGTGTAGCGTCGAAATGAATGAATTGTGCATTTGAGCGAATTGTTTTGGCGGATTTTGTGTGCATAGCTGTGTCACTGCGGAGGTAGCCTTGGGCTACTCTCTGGCCAACTTGGGCTCCCGGAGTGAGTTGGAGGGAGTAAAGCCCAGCCGAAAGTTGACAGCCCTAGTTTGTATGGCAAGGAGACCACGTCAGAGTGCCGATCTCGTGGATCGAGATTAATTCCCGGCGGAGTCATCTGTACCGCTTATTCCGCTATCCAGCACAACGACGTCACGCCCGCAACTTGATGCAGGGCTCACCTTTGGTACGTACAGCTTAACTCGAGCGATTTGTCCCAAAACAGATAGTCACTTTGCCATTTCTTCCATGGCAAAGAAGCGCAAGAAGCTCTCCGAAGAAGAGAAGGAGCTGCTTGAGCTCTCCGCCTACACCAGCGTCCCATGTAAGCACAACCAGATATGCAGCGGGCCGCTATTCCTCGCCGAGGTGAACAGGACCTGTACAGCAACCAAGCAGCTTCAAGTCAAGGCATGACATCTAGCAGGACTCCATGTTCTGCGGTGCTTCAAGGAGCATCTCCCAATGCCGACCTTGGACCAAACATTTTTCTGTGGTCTGCCTCGACGTACGTGGGCGTCGGCCGCATGCATATCGAGCAGCCGCGAACGATGTTGGAGACGACGATCAAGACGACCAAGAGGAGCGCCAGCGCCGGCCCAATCGCCCAAGGGACGCGGCATACCTCGAGACGCTGGAGCTGCATCGTCGACGCCGTGAACGCTTTGCTAGTTATACTGCCGTTTACTTTCGCTACGACGGACGACTGTTGAACGAGGTCGCGTCCAACATGGCTGTTAACTTGCAGAACGGCGTCGTGGAGCACTTTTCCACATGGGTTCAAATGTACATTCGCTGTCGAACGGAGCAAGGAGAGATACCGACCCCAGAAGAGATCCAGACCGTAAACCGTCTGTATCAAGCGTGCTTTCGCGATGGTGGCCGCTTCGCAGCCGATGAAGAGGAGCTACGCGAGTTCCTAAGGATGCGACCGACACGAGGCGTCATACAGCACAACGTCAGCCACTTTATGGAAAAGTTGCGCGCCATGCTAGATGCAATACTAGCAAGCCAGCGTCGCTTTTCTAAGAAGCAAGGGATCCGCTCGTTCAAGCTTGTGCCTACTGCGCAGAGTTTCGCTCCGATCCATGTCATGGTGAATGGCTCGACGTTGCATGGGTTCTGTGCTCGGATGTATGATATCAAAGATCCTCAAGGCAGACGTTCACGCGCAAACCCATTCAATCTCCCTCTGGCTGTGTCAGGGACCAGCATTATGGTTGCCAAGGACTTTCCAAACCATCAAGAGGACTTCTTACGCCGTGTCTTCGACATGGGCGCTCAGTAGACCGTCAATCACAAGTTTGCCTGTCAAGTCACTACTAATGGATGCAATGCGGATGTCCTTCTACGGCGGCCCAGGACAGAAGCAGAGTTGGCGAATGAGGACGATCATGCTAACTTGGTAGGCAAGCACTTCCAACCGCGTATGTTTGTGGGTATAGATCCGGGACTTCGCAGCATGACGACGTCCGTCTCAATAGGTCAAGTTGACTCGATCGAGTCTGCGCTCGAGCGACGGCGGGTACTCAACCGCAGGAACTGCGACAAGAAAATGGTGCGTCGACAAATGGCGTGAGAAGGTTTCCCTAGCTATCTTGTTCGACGCCGTCGCAAAAGAGGAAAAAGGAGGACAACGCCTCGGTAATGGCAGACACAGAGCTGGCCAAACCGTTGTCGGCATCCATTCGACAGAATACCGGCACCTTGCTGGTATGAATTCGCAACGAGCGTGGCACGAAAATCTTAAAGAACGCGAGCTACACTACAAATTCGTCATGGACATGATGCCCTCTTTCAAAACTATCAGCTACGACGATTACCTGAGCCGCCTCGACTACGTGTTTGAGCACATGAATTTCCTGCTGGAGTTCCAGCGAACGCACTCGTTCTTGAAGTGGCGGTTCTTCCTGAAACGAATGAAAGAAAAGACGGTGGACGCGCTCGCCAAACGGATCGTGCCCGTGGCAAGTCTAGATGTGCTGGTGGGGTATGGCAATTGGACCCGCCCAGCCGGCTTGAAAGGCCATCCGCCTGTGCCGATCAAAGGATTCCGAAAGGCGCTGAAGAAGAGAGCTGCTGTGGTGACGATCGACGAGTTCCGCACAAGTATGCTTTGTTCTACCTGTCGCCGACCTCTCGAGAACGTTTCGTACCCGCACCAAGACGAAGAAGGCCGCGTCTTCATGAAGGAGACCAGGAACGTGTTGCACTGTCCAACCAACCACTGCAATACCTACTGGGATCGCGACGTCAACGCGGCCATCAACATCCTACGTCTACTCCAAGCAGAATGGGCCGGCCAGCCACGACCAGCAGAGTTCACGCGCGGAAGATAAAGTAGGTCAAAAGTGGGGTTGAGAAAGACACCCACACGTACAGCAGCACGGCACAATCGGGAGTTGTGGCGCGGGCTCTGGTATGGACGGACAACCTGCGCCCTCCCTCTTAAGATCAGTTTCGCTCGGATAACGGAGACCCGCACAATACTCTTCAGTTGTTACTCGTATAATTTTAAGTGAGTCTGTCAACGATTGTCCACACCACGCTGTTTGTCCCCGTGCCGATGTGCTCAAGACCCCAGCCTTGGTCAGAGCCCCGAAGGACTCGTTAGATCGCCTACCTTTACCGATACAGCCATCAGCAACAGCACAATTCACCCGCGGTGACGAGCTATCCTTCATACCGTGACAAGCTGCGAGTCACAAGTCGGTGGGGACAAATGTCTTGATGCTACGATCGGAGGATAATCCTGCTCGATCATATTGAAGATTAAGTACCTTGAATGCTCGACCCGGCTCAGCTTGGATGACCTCCTCGCCATTCTGCATTTCCGTGGCCGCAGGGCACAAGTCATTCAAGACACCTCATCACCAAGAAGAGCAAGCAAGTACTGTAGTATTGGGAAAGTCGAATTCATTATTGACGACGTGGTCTTCGGTCGACCACGAGTTCGCTGTACATTTTGCATTTCCAAGCCGTGGCCTTGAAACAATCGAAGGCCTACTACACACCATCTATCTAGCAACCGCTGCCACCAGCAATGATGAGGCACGAGGTGCTGTCGAAGATCGCCATGATGTTGGTCATGATGGACCACACAATGGCGAAGCAGAGGTAGAAGACCGTGACACCGCCGATGATCTTGCTGAAGCCGCCCTCGCGCAGCAGACGCTGCGTCTCCTCCTTCTGGCGGGGCATCCAGGGCAGGAAGACCCACGAGAAGGCCATGCAGGCGTACATGATGACGATGGTGTACGATATATCCATGCGGATCGAGTGGTCGTCGGCCTTGATGCGGTCGTTGGTGATGTCGAACGGGCCGTCCACCAGCAGTGTGAGCGAGGTGGCGAAGGGCTGCGCCACGTTGGACACGGTCGTGATCAAGCCGTAGACGGCACCCTCGTTGCCCAGACCGGCGAGCTCCACCGTCACGTACGTCGAGATGATCCATCCGACACCGTACGGGAGCTGCACGGCGATGGGAGGGCCGAGCCAGAACCATTGGTTGCGGAAGATATCCCAAACGACGATAAGGGATACCGTGCAGTCCACGACGATCATCACGGCGGCTGTTGCCACGATCATCACCCGCCAGTTCCAGTGCAGTCCCCACTTGGACGTGATCATGATACCCGCCAGGAACAGCACGTTGCTTAGCACGTCGCTGACGGTGCTGTTGATCGGGGTCACCCCACCATGATGGACGCCACCGGCGAGCTGGCCGTGTACGTCATGGTGGCGAAGATGTTGGCGAAGAAGTTGTACGCGATAACTTGGTACACAGCGCGAGTGCAGATCAACTCCCAGAAGTTCTTGATGTACAGGCGGAAGTCGGCCGGCGCGCATTTCTCTTCCTTGATGTTAAACCACGTCATGGGCAGCACGGGCAGAGACAGCACCGTGACGATGATCATCAATTGCGGGAAGCTCAGCGAGAAGTTGAAGTCGCCACCGTAGTCTTCACCGTTGAACAGGAAGCCCGTGAGCAGTTGACCCACAATGGTGAAGGCCACGCGGACTGCGTAGATAGCAGACTGCGTTTTGCCACGCTTGTCCATGGGCTCGCGTTGAGCCAACTCGACCGTGATACTGTCAGCGCACACGTCCGACAGCACGTAGCCGCAGGCCGAGAAGAACATGATGATAACGTACTTGGCGCCTTGAGACGGAGCGTCGTTGTTCAGGCGGGCCTGGATCTCCGGGGTGTAGTCTGCCAAGGCGACATTGCGGTCGTCCGGGTTGGTGTAGTACGGGTCGCCAATAGGCATAATGGCCATGATGAGCGTCGTGAGGATGCAGATACCCCAGCCGATAAGCATGTACGGACGACGGCGGAAGCCAAACACGGGACGACAATCGGACAGGATGCCGTAGAAGACCTTGAAACTCCACGGCAGAACGATAAGCTGCTTGGCGGCAGCCACCTGCGAACCGGAACAGTTGAGGTAGTTCTGCAGGAACGGGTAGATGGTGGCCGGAAGCACACCATAGACGATGCCCACCGCCGCGTACTGGCTCAGCAGACCGATGTTCTCCCTGCTCATGAGGTTGGGCATGCCACCGGGACGCAGCGCGCCGCCTTCGTATTCACCGCGACCATCGGGGGTCTTGACACCGACGTAGCTGCCATCTTCGACCTCCTTGTTCTTGTTCGTGGAGCTCGCGGCCGACAAGCGGGTGTGGATGTCCAGGTTATTCGTACTGGGACCCGTGCCGCTCATGCTTGCCACTGGTACCGGAAAGTCGTGGAGACGGTCTTGTGTGGAAGCAGGCGAATTGAGGAATGACAACCGCAGGTGATTAACTCGCGTGTAGTTCACGGGACTTGGGTGTACCGCCTTCACGAACAAGCAGGAAACTTGCGCATTGTCCTGCTGTCGGCCCGACAGTCGGCAACGCGAACGAAGCCGCGACGGGAAGAAACCATGATGGGCAATAGCAGACTGGTGGATTCTCTGGCCGCCATGGTCTCCATGCTCGTGTTTGTTTGAGCTTGTCGAGACTTTGGCAATGCAAGAAACGAGGCGGCGGTACTGCGGGGAGCACGCTCAATAACAACAGCAAGACTCGGGCAGAAGCTCCCGTTTCTAGCGGGCAAGTCATCGCATGGTAGTGTAGCCGTCCGGCTCATGGAGCAAGTCGCTCGTTGAGCTCGCCATCTGCCAGTCAAAGCCGATTTGCCCAACATCCATGAACTGTGAGAAGCAAGCTCTAATCAATTGTGGGCAACGTCGTCGGACGGACAAGGACGGAAAACGGAGAAAGCAGGACTTTATTGTCTTGTACATGTACTAGCAGAAGGTTCCAACGGAGCAGCAGAACAACTACAAACTTGACGCACCTGCGTTGAAGAGATCTCTGCTGTGAATGCTTAGCAGCCAGTGCCGCCAGCGATGACCAGGCACGACGTACTGTCGAAGATGGCCAGGATATTCGTCAGAATCGACCACACGATGGCGAAGCACAAGTAGAATACCGTGAGACCACCGATGATCTTGCTCTTGCCACCTTCACGGAGAAGACGCTGCGTGTCCTCCTTCTGCTTCGGTAGCAGGAACAGGAAGACCCACGCGAACATCATGGCGCAGTACATGATAATGATGGTGTACGTGATATCTCTGCGGATCGAGTAGTCGTCCTCTTGGACGCGAGCATTCGTAATGTTGAACGGACCGTCAACCAAGAGCGACAGTGACGTAGCGAACGGCTGCGCCGTGTTGGTCACCGTCGTGATCAAACCGTAGACAGCGCCTTCGTTGCCCATGCCAGCCAGCTCCACCGTCACGTACGTCGAGATGATCCATCCGACACCGTACGGAAGTTGTACGACGATGGGAGGGCCGAGCCAGAACCACTGGTTGCGGAAGACGTCCCAGATGACGATCATCTCGCAGGCACAGTCGATGACGATGAGCGTAGCTGCAGTTCCGACGATCATCCACCGCCAGTTCCAGTGCAGTCCCCACTTGGACGTGATCATGATACCGAACATGAAGAGCAGGTTGCTCAGGATATCGCTGAGTACTGTTGATGGGGTGACGCCGACCATGTACGACGCGACCGGAGAGCTCGCCGTATACGTCATGGTCGAGAAGATGTTGGAGAAGAAGTTGTAGGCAATAACTTGGTACACCGCGCGAGTGCAGATCAACTCCCAGAAACTGGTGATGTACTCCTTGAAATTGGCGGCCTCCACCTTCTCTTCCTTGATGAAGAACCACGTCATGGGGAATACGGGAAGCGTGAGGACGGTGATGATGATCATCAGTTGAGGAAAACTCAGCGAGAAGTTGAAGTCGCCGCCGTAGTCCTCACCATTGAAGAAGAAGCCGACAAGGACTTCACCAAAGATGACCATGGCCGTCCGCACCGTGTAGATCATGGACTGGGTCTTCCCACGCTTGTCGACCGGTTCACGTTGAGCCAGTTCGACGGTGATACTGTCGGCACAGACGTCCGACATGACGTAGCCGATGGCAGCGCAACACATGATGATGACATACTTGGCGCCTTCGGACGGAGCGTCGTAGTTGATTCTCGCCTCGATTTCCGGAGTGTAGTCGGCCACGGCGACATCGCGATCCGAAGCGACAGTGTAGTAAGGCTTGCCGATAGGCATGATGCACATGATCAACAGCATGATGAAGCAGACCCCCACCCGATGAGCATGTACGGTCGACGACGGTAGCCGCAGATGGGTCGACAGTCCGACAGGATGCCGTAGAAGACCTTGAAACTCCACGGCAACGTCACCAACTGCTTGGCAGCAGCCACTTGCGAGCCGGAACAATTAAGGTACTCTTGCATGAACGGGTAGATGGTCTCAGGCAGCAAGCCATACACCAAACCGACCACGGCGTATTCACATAGCAAACCAATGTTCTCCTTGGTCAAGAGGTTGGGCATTCCACCCGCTCGCAGCGCACCGCCTTCAAAGTCGCCAACTTGAGCACCATCGGGAGTCTTGACACCGGTGTAGCTCCCTTCTTCCAGATCTTTGTTGGGCTGAGAGGCACCGCTCACGAACGACAATCGTTTGGGAATGTCGAGATCGTTGACGGCCGGGTCGGTACTGCCGGTATTCCGCGGCATGGTCGACCGGTGAGGAGGGGGTGGTCTTGAGGCCGATCTGGTGAATTGAGGAATGAAAGAGATCGAGGTGAGCTGCGCCCATGCTCGGAGCTGCAGACGAATGACCCGCCCCCGCCTCAGGGCGGTCACGGTGAGGAGATGCTTTCGTTTGCATGGCAGTGCGCCCCATGGACGGTCTCGACACACTTTCACAATCTGCGCGGTCCAAGCAAGCGATGTGCGCTTGTGTTCCTTCGTTTCTGGTTCGTCAACGCTCTGATTAGAGGTGCTTCACTGCACAAGGAAGTTCTTGTGGCTGCAGCAGTAAAGAGAATCGGTGCAGCTTGCCAGTCCTTGTGGTTGGCGACTTGGTCGTGATCAAGGCGATCTGTAGACGACGGTATCTGCTACTATCCCACGCTGTCGCCGAACGGGGAGATGTGCTGCGCTCGCTGCAGGATGAAATTGATGCAAATCAAGCAGGTGGGATCGCCACACCTTTCTATCCAAGTTTGATGTCACATCAAGCAACCAATTCGGAATCCAAACTGTTGAAAGGGGCATGATTCGTTAGACAAGTTTGATTGAGGAACAAGAGCAATGAACACGAGTTTATTAACTCGAAAAGGAGGCAAACGCTTAGCAGCCAGTGCCGCCAGCGATGACCAGGCACGACGTACTGTCGAAGATGGCCAGGATATTCGTCAGAATCGACCACACGATGGCGAAGCACAAGTAGAATACCGTGAGACCACCGATGATCTTGCTCTTGCCACCTTCACGGAGAAGACGCTGCGTGTCCTCCTTCTGCTTCGGTAGCAGGAACAGGAAGACCCACGCGAACATCATGGCGCAGTACATGATAATGATGGTGTACGTGATATCTCTGCGGATCGAGTAGTCGTCCTCTTGGACGCGAGCATTCGTAATGTTGAACGGACCGTCAACCAAGAGCGACAGTGACGTAGCGAACGGCTGCGCCGTGTTGGTCACCGTCGTGATCAAACCGTAGACAGCGCCTTCGTTGCCCATGCCAGCCAGCTCCACCGTCACGTACGTCGAGATGATCCATCCGACACCGTACGGAAGTTGTACGACGATGGGAGGGCCGAGCCAGAACCACTGGTTGCGGAAGACGTCCCAGATGACGATCATCTCGCAGGCACAGTCGATGACGATGAGCGTAGCTGCAGTTCCGACGATCATCCACCGCCAGTTCCAGTGCAGTCCCCACTTGGACGTGATCATGATACCGAACATGAAGAGCAGGTTGCTCAGGATATCGCTGAGTGCTGTTGATGGGGGTGACGCCGACCATGTACGACGCGACCGGAGAGCTCGCCGTATACGTCATGGTCGAGAAGATGTTGGAGAAGAAGTTGTAGGCGATAACTTGGTACACCGCGCGAGTGCAGATCAACTCCCAGAAACTGGTGATGTACTCCTTGAAATTGGCGGCCTCCACCTTCTCTTCCTTGATGAAGAACCACGTCATGGGGAATACGGGAAGCGTGAGGACGGTGATGATGATCATCAGTTGAGGAAAACTCAGCGAGAAGTTGAAGTCGCCGCCGTAGTCCTCACCATTGAAGAAGAAGCCGACAAGGACTTCACCAAAGATGACCATGGCCGTCCGCACCGTGTAGATCATGGACTGGGTCTTCCCACGCTTGTCGACCGGTTCACGTTGAGCCAGTTCGACGGTGATACTGTCGGCACAGACGTCCGACATGACGTAGCCGATGGCAGCGCAACACATGATGATGACATACTTGGCGCCTTCGGACGGAGCGTCGTAGTTGATTCTCGCCTCGATTTCCGGAGTGTAGTCGGCCACGGCGACATCGCGATCCGAAGCGACAGTGTAGTAAGGCTTGCCGATAGGCATGATGCACATGATCAACAGCATGATGAAGCAGATCCCCCACCCGATGAGCATGTACGGTCGACGACGGTAGCCGCAGATGGGTCGACAGTCCGACAGGATGCCGTAGAAGACCTTGAAACTCCACGGCAACGTCACCAACTGCTTGGCAGCAGCCACTTGCGAGCCGGAACAATTAAGGTACTCTTGCATGAACGGGTAGATGGTCTCAGGCAGCAAGCCATACACCAAACCGACCACGGCGTATTCACATAGCAAACCAATGTTCTCCTTGGTCAAGAGGTTGGGCATTCCACCCGCTCGCAGCGCACCGCCTTCAAAGTCGCCAACTTGAGCACCATCGGGAGTCTTGACACCGGTGTAGCTCCCTTCTTCCAGATCTTTGTTGGGCTGAGAGGCACCGCTCACGAACGACAATCGTTTGGGAATGTCGAGATCGTTGACGGCCGGGTCGGTACTGCCGGTATTCCGCGGCATGGTCGACCGGTGAGGAGGGAGGTGGTCTTGAGGCCGATCTGGTGAATTGAGGAATGAAAGAGATCGAGGTGAGCTGCGCCCATGCTCGGAGCTGCAGACGGGTGCCCCCGCCTCACTGAGCGGGGTCAAAACCTTGGGGTGATGCTTTCGTCTGCATGATAGTGTTGCCACACGGAAAAGTAAGTGTTTCGTATAAAAATGCTCTGGAAGATGTATGTATGACCTTCTTGCTGTTGTAGTCGTAGATGAAGTCCGCGGTGTTTTCATTGCTCTGCGGTGTATATCGCTACTGCAAATTAATTTGACGTTTTTAATCCGCAGGTCTTTGGGCCCAACAGAGTTTTCAACGGGATCACTTTTCGTGGCAACGTTGGTATGTACTAGTACATTGTACGACCTCTTGGGCCGCAAAGAGACCGTCGATGGGGCGAGAATCAGGAGACGAGTGCTACACATTGCACATCCGAACCGAATGCACTACCGCAGCATCCTCGGCGGTCTCCGCTGGCACACCTGATTACACACGAAAGAGCGTACGACCAAGATATGCATGCAAAAACTTGTGGGATACGAAAAACTAAAGTTTTCGAATGAAATACATCAAACGTAATGGTTGGAGCCGAGAAGTTAGCAGCCCGACCCGCCTGCGATCACCAGACACGACGTGCTGTCGAACATGGCCAGAATGTTGGTGGTGACCGACCAGATGAGAGCGAACACCAGATAGAAGACGGTGATGCCGCCAATGAGTTTGCTCGAGCCGCCGGTGCGGACCAACTCCTGGGTTGCCTCCTTCTGCTTGGGCAGTAGATACAGGAAGACCCACGAGAAGATGGTCATCGCGTACATGATGACGACTGTGTACGACACGTCCGCGCGGATGGAGTGGTCGTCTGTCTGGATGCGGGTGTTGGTGATGTTGAACGGCTGGTCGATCACCAGCGTGAGCGTCGTGGCGAACGGCGAGGCAACGTTGTGCGTGGCGGTGATAAGTCCGTACACGGCTCCTTCGTTACCGATGCCCGCGAGCTCCACGATCACAAAGTTGGAGATCATCCAGCCGACACCGTACGGTACCTGCACGGCAATCGGCAGGCCGAGCCAGAACCACTGGCTGCGGAACACATCCCAGAGCGTGATGAACGTGCAAATGCCATCGATGACCATGACGAAGATGCCCGTGAACACGATCATCCAGCGCCAGCTCCATTGCAGACCCCATTTGGATGTGATCATAATGCCGAACATGAAGAGCAGATTGCCCAGAATGTCGCTGATGGTGCTGTTGATCGGCGTCACGCCCACCATGTACGACTGCACAGGGGAACTGCCCGTGTACGAGATGCCGGAGAAAATGTTGGAGAAGAAGTTGTAGGCGATGACTTGGTACATCGCGCGAGTGCAGAGCAAGTCCCAGAGAGCTTTCATGTACTCCATGAAGTCGATCTTAGGCTTCTTCTCCTCTTTGATCAAGAACCACGTCGCGGGGATAACGAGTGCCGTACAGACGGCCAAGATGACCATGAGTTGCGGGAATGTTAGCGAGAAGTCAAAGTCTCCGCCGTATTCCTCGCCGTTGAAGGCAAAACCCGTAATGATCTCGCCGACGATGACGAACACTGTTCGCACCGTGTAGATACACGACTGGGTCTTGCCGCGTTTGTCGAGCGGCTCTCGCTGGGCGAGATCCACCACGATACTGTCGGCACAGACGTCGGCCATGACATAGCCGAACGCTGCGAAGAACATGAGGATGACGTACTTGGCACCCTGAGCGGATGCGTCGTAGTTGATGCGGGCCTCGATTTCAGGCGTGTAGTCGGCAGGTTTGACGTCGCGGTCGGAGGAAACCGTGTAGTACGGTTCTCCGGCGGGCATGCACGCCATGATCAACAGCATGATAAGACAGATCCCCCAACCCAGAAGCATGTATGGGCGACGGCGGTAGCCGAAGATTGGGAAGCAGTCGGACAGGATGCCGTAGAAACACTTGAAGCTCCATGGAAACACGACCAACGTTGACGCGGTCGTCACTTGGGCTCCGCTGCAGTTGAGATAGTTCTGCAGCAACGGGTAGATGGTGGCCGGCAGCATACCATATACCATGCCCACCGCCGCGTATTGGCAGAGCAGACCGACGTTGTCCTTGCTCGTCAGCACGGGCATACCGCCCTCACGAAGAGCGCCACCTTCGATGTCGACCGGGTCGGGCGTCTTGACACCGGTGTAACCATCGGCCGGGTCCTTGGCTTGAGAAGTGCCGCTAACGTAGGAGAGCCGTGTCGTGATGTCCAATTTGCTGGGTGTGGTGCCGGCAGCATGGTGCAAGGTCGCCATTGTGCAGGACAGCGCAAAATGAAGAATGAACAAACGCTCGGACTCCGCAGGACGTTGACAAGATTAAAGCGCCCTGCAAGTTGAGCTTCCTGTGCATGTAAACGATCGTGAAGGAGTCTAGTCGCTGTCCGTTTAATCTTGGTCCTAGCATTGAAAGCCTACCAGAGCGTGCACGTCAACTGCATCACGGAGATGTGTCCGAGGCCAGGGCCTCGGCGATTAGCGATCGACGGTCTCTGTTGTTGTGTAATGGAGACCATAGACTCGCTCCTACATGCCTGCAGACATAGCGATGGTTTGGTGACTTAAAAGGAGTTCTCGAGCATGAACAAGCATGGCTTTTTGATGAAGGAAAGTAAGGTGAAAAACCTTCATCCCTCTGACTAAAATGCTCGTTGCAGGATTGATTAACGCGAAATCATCTCATATCGCCACGAGTTTGGGGATCATGCGCCGCTGTGCAACCTGCAAGCGCATCACTTTGTTGTGCAATCAGCAGTGGACGAACGAAACCAGATGCCCCGCGGCGCATCGCAAGGTGAGGCTTGCAACTCGTTGAACAAGCACGACGCTGTCCTTGCCGCACGGAAGTTGCCGTGGTAAGTTGGCGCTGTATGAAAGCTTCCTTTTCCCCGAGAGCTTATAGTGGCATCATTCTGACGAGAATATGTACTAAAATTAACCTGCGTCGGAGTGCAACTGCTGCGCCATCGCCGCCTACGATAAACAAGAGAGCAAGCTCCCGCCTGCAACACTGCGGCAAGGATGGTGCGATTCGATTCGATGAGCGGTGAGCGCTGCCAGTGGCAGCTGAGACCGTTGCATTTCGTCGACAGGACACATCCCCCTGTAGACGTAAGGATCCGGTCATCGTTGGTCTCGTGTGCGGGTCGTCGTTGCGGCGGTCCCATGACGAGGTCCTTGTCGGCAATAGCATTGTGCTCCAATTGGCCAGAGCGGTCACGTTTTGCTCCGGCTTGAGGGAAAGCAGCGACCTACAGTCGCAGTGGTATTGCCATGGACCACGATTACCGTGGCACGATGCATAATCGATCAGATCGACACGTGACTGGCGCTGAAAACTAGACATACACTGCGCGACAGATCACATCGGACACCAGCTTGTCGTGTTGTATCGGCGTCAATACTGCGAGTTAGCCTATGCTATTTATATATATGCGAGTTGTAGACAGAGGAAATAGCCTAGTAGCGCTAACGAGCGCAAATTCGATCTCTGTTGGGGACCTCCCATACAACTTTCCACTTTCAGCACTACGACAGATCAGATCGGACAGTAAACGCATACAAAAACCAAGTGTATTTTCCCTTAGTAATGCGTTCTATCTCCTTTCTTCGCAACAACCTCTAAGCAGCGACGAGGCATCGACTCAAGCAGCGACTGCAGTAACGCAAGAGGATGGAATCCCATGCTTCGAAGAGTGCATCCTTCAGATCACACACCTTGTCGAACTGCTTACCGTTTCGGTAAACCCGACGGCTCATTATTGACCATAAGTTTTCAATAGGGTTTAAGTCTGGCGACTTCGAAGGCCAGTCAAGCACCTTGACTTCCTGGCCCGCAAAGAAGTCCTTAGTGCAGGCTGAGGTGTGAATACTTGCATTGTCTTGTTGGAAGATAAAGTCTAGACCGTAGTTTGAATGTGCGTAGGGAAGCAAGAACTCGGACAACGTGTACACGTAGTCGTCTGAGTTTTGCTTCCCATTCAAAACCACAAGCTGGGACTTACCTCGCCCACTAAACGCAGCCCAAACCATCACTGATCCTCCCCTGCTTGCCTTCGTTTGTCCTTCGGGGAGGACGCCGCAAGTCCCTCCATATTGCTGAAAGCCGTCGGGCCCATCGAGGTTCCACTTCTTCTCGTCCGAGAAGATAATGGAATCCCAATAGGACCCGGCGTCTTTCAGCAACAGCTTCTCCGTTGACCACGCCGTGCGAGCGGCCATGTCTTCAGGCTTGAGCGGAAGTGTGCTGACCATTTTCGTGAAGACCAGCCAGTCGACCCTTGCAAGGACGCGCTGGATGGTCCTCACGTGTACGTCGAGTTGCAACTCGGCCTTCAACTGCGCCGCCGAGTGCTCGCCGCGGGACGCTGTGCGCACAAGACGCCTGATCTCCCGGTCCGTCAGCACTGGTGGCGCTCCACATTGTTTGAGGGGCTTCGCGTTCTTGCGTGCCTTGGGCGGAGGCTTGGTAGCCAGTGCACGGCAGATGGTGTCGGGGCTGCGGCCGAGGCTAGGCGCGATGGCGCGCTTGGACATTCCAGCCTCGAATAGGCCGTCAATCTTCCCCCTCTCTCGCTCCGTTAAGGGAGTTTCTTGGTCTTCGGCATATTCTATTGTGAGCCCTGCTCTGCGCGGTCTTCCCAACCAGTCACCCACGCACAAGTGCTGTGACCACCAATTTCCACCTAAAAATACACTTGGTTTTTGTATGCGTTTACTGTCCGATCTGATCTGTCGTAGTGCTGAAAGTGGAGAGTTGTAAGGGAGGTCCCCAACAGAGATCGAATTTGCGCTCGTTAGCGCTACTAGGCTATTTCCTCTGTCTACAACTCGCATATATCTAAATAGCATAGGCTAACTCGCAGTATTGACGCCGATACAACACGACAAGCTGGTGTCCGATGTGATCTGTCGCGCAGTGTACACTTGCGGAAGGCTATAGAGGTGACCAGGGTCCAACCGATACTACTGTCCACGTTGACTAGCACTTCCCGCTTTACGTATAGATACAGAGAACCTCGCCAATTATTAGTGCTGTCAACGTACGTGTACGTACGCCTGGAGGCTTGGGAGGTGAAGGTTTGGCCTCCCAACCTTCAGCATCGATACTTTGTGCACGGAGCACGCAATACAAAACAGAGTATAAATTAGCAACGATATTCCGACGGCATCGGACAGCATACTGATGCGCGCGCTGCGCAATGTTCGAGCGTGAGCTTCCCTAGGGATGAAAGCGTTCTGCTGCAATAATATGCTCATCGGTTCTTTCTCTTCTTCGCGGCGACGTGCACTTCAGGTGCGATCGAGCCGAGTTTGTGCTCTTCTCCTTCCAGTTGTCCCCTAACAGTAGCAAGGCCCAGTCATAACTCTAGCCTGGCAAGATATGAGTCGCAACCACCGGCATTAAGGTGATCGTAATGCAGTTCGAGCTTCTGTTCGGAGAGATCCCTGAAAACGTTCGCGCTGTCGTCAATGCTTGTAAGCTGGGCAACAGGGCCATGACGGAGATTTATAGCTTTAATGCCATGATAGTGTGCTGATTGCAGCCACCAAAAATGCTGAAAGCGAGATGCTTACTCACGACGACAACGAGTGTTTAGAGTCAGAGTACTAGAAGATAAACGGCATGTATTGCGAGTGATCTGGCAGAACGGTGTTAAACTAACTGTTCAAACCGCTCATCCAACATTCACATCGTTGATGGCTTTTTGTGCGTATTCCCTGCAATAAATACAAGATCACGGACGAGCTCTGGGGAAAGTGAGGCTCGTTTCACCGTCACAATGTTACCGCTCGCCGAAAAAGCTCGTTCGGATGGGACGCTTGTCGCTACAGCTCCTACCGGTAGCCATTATCGCGCCAGCTTTGCGAGGTTCGTGTACTTGAGGCGATTAATTCTCCACCACGTCAATGGGTTTGTCTCGTGATGGACAAACTCGGGCGCTTGTTTGTCAATCGTCTTGATGTCGGCTAAGTAGCGATCAAACTCTGCATCACAAGTAGCTTTTAAGGAGATTTGGCGCTGCTTCCGCGGATTTGGCCCGAACATGTAATATTTGAGATCTGCGTCAGACTTCTTTGCCGAAGGCGGCGAAAACATCTCGCCTCGCGGAATTTCAGCGTCCCTCGGCATCTCGTTCTCAATAAAAGCCATAAGGGCTTCCGTTAGCTTACATCGAGCTTGCTGTCGCTGCTCGTCATCGGGCAAGTAGCCCATCCATTTTGCTACTCTTGGGTCGAATATGGGGACCCACATGAGCTCGGTGTGGTGGACGTGTCGGAGTCCGCAAGCATGCAGCAGCAGCATGGCAAGCACTTTCCATCGCGGCGGCGTGCAAGACCAAAAGTCGCGTAAGTTTCTTGGCTCACTTCAACGTCAATTACATTTGATTTCACTATAAGGCTGGTTTTGCAATGATCGCAGGTTGGGAGGTTTCGTGGGAGGCGGGAGGTCTGGAGGTGGGAGGTCAGGTCAGGTCTGGGAGGTTGAAGGCGACAGCTCTACCAATTATACGTGTTTCTATTCCTATCGAGAGGTATTCTTAGCGAGGAGTGTACCATATCATTGGAACATCATCATTTGTAAGAAATTGGGTAATTCTCGCATCGGAGAGCCTATGGGGCTATGAAATTGGGAGCACTTACGTTCAAAATACTGTGGGTATATGGTGGTGGTAACGCGGCAAGTGCAAACGCGACTTCTTTAACGAAGTCGTTTTGATATTGTACAGAACCCTGTATGAAATGGCGTCAAACAAAAATATACTAATGAACCTAAATACGAATCGCGATTTAATGGCTTCGTTTGAAAGAGGGGCGTCTTCTCTGCATTTTGAGCCCTTTTTGCACTGGGATCTTGAAAACCCGAGGAGCAGTGCCATCGTCAAAAACTTGTCTCCATTTTTAGAAGGGCAAATTCGCGCTATGTTTGGGATGATTGTAACGTCAATATGTTCTCAAATTTTAAAATTTGCGTATTATCGGAAAACTGGAGTTAAAAGCAACCGAAACAGAGTGATTTTAAACCTTTTGATGAGTGATTTTAGATTTGACATTTTTGGATTACCGGTTATGTACGAAATTTGATCCAGTGGACCCTACCGCGCTGCACGAATGTTCAGCGAGGACTTGTAGAGCTTTTCCATCATACAGATACACACTTGCAACGTACTTCGAAATCATCCATCTAGATACTTGTAGATAGTCCAGCATATGTTTTGGTGCTTGAAACAAGAATATTAGTCAGTAGAACTTGCGATTGTTTGAGGCAGATACAAACATTTTACCACCGGTCGTGGATCGAGATTCTTAAGTCCTTCAGTACTGAGTCTGACCGTCTCAACTCAGGCTTCACTAGTTTGCAATCACACTTTACCAAATACATTGCATTGGCGTGAATATCTACCACAGCAGCACAGAAATCAGAAAGAGAAGGTCGCGAGGGCCGACGTAACCCATTCCACGTTATTCGTCAACCACAACGCCCATACCGCCACCTCTAGTGCATCCTCTATCGCCGATACTCGGCGGTGTAGGCGCAGCGTCGTTAGCTTTGCTGTATACTCGCAAGTGGTTCCCACTCAATAATACAGGGTCATTGCCATAATTACTTGAAATTTACTTGAAATCCCCGTCAATTGTGTCATTCTCATGTTAGAGACATCCAACGTAGTCATTCCAGATCAACGTCCATCACGTATACTAGGTTGTCCCCTCTTCCAGCAAGCGATTGGTGTTTTATTGAAACGGCCAGTGTTTAACGACCAGATACCCACTACGGATAAGAAACGTCATTTGTTTATCGAGGAACAAGCAGTCGGGCGGGCTAAACGGCACAAATGTGGTGTTGTAGTCGACGGAAGAACGAATATTGTCGGCAGAACTACTGTGAACAGTTATGTTATAGCGATGGTAGACTTTTGGAAACAACAGGCACGCTCTTACATTAACAGCCACCGGTCACCCCAAACGAGGTTTTGAGAATCCTCTCCAACGTGACAGAGTACGAATAAAACGAGCGGAACTTTGAAGACCGCGGTGCTGATACAATGCTCGACGGATATACAACTACTGATCAAATTCGATGCATGACGAAATTTTCTGGAACAATTCCCGAAAACCATCTGCAAGGCCCAGCAACCCACTCGTATTTTTGCTGAGCCTCTATGTGCTGATACGTGGAGAGTCATCCCGTAAAATGGAACTTGCTGGTATGTACTCACTAGACCTAGAAAATAAAAAGGATGCAGTTCATGCCGAGCTGGCGCAGAGATCGTCCAGCGCAGGTTCGTAGCCAGTTCTCTGCAGTCTTGTTGGCCACTGGTACTTGTTGAGCAGCTTTTTCGCGTTCAAAGCGGGGGCACTTGGATATTGCGGCGCCTTCAACGACAGAGTATGTCCGAAACCCCTGTGGCAGCGCATCACCTCGGCGAGAATCTGTGATGTGTGCTGCGTCTTTATGTTTGATCTAATTGATTACAAGCTGACTATTATTCTGTCAGGTCTCGACGTCTATATAAGCTTCGGAGAGACCGGGTTCGAGACCCACACAGAGGTTGGGCGGATAACCTTTTATTATTATTTTAGTTTTATTATAAAATGCTTCGTGTAAAATATGTTCTCAACACTGCAACATCCGGAGATTATTTTCAAAAGGACGTGGGGATTGCTTGCACCCAGGCAAACTGAGCAGAAACCACGCACAAAGAAGGTTAACAAATATATCGAGAAACACAGCAACGGGGGTGGTTTCAGGGATTTCTGCTGCCGACTCGAGTATGAACGCTGGGTGTTTTCGGATTGGCATTTTTGTGGCCTTCACGTATGTCCTACTTACTAATCCTTGCGGCTTCACATTCTTTTGGGCTTTTTCGGACATGGCGTTCTTCTTGCCAAAATCTTCTGGCCATCTCACCCACATTTCATCGGCATTGAACGCAGCCTCCTGCCCTTCAACAACTGCTGTCCATTCTTACAGCTTGAACGTGCGAGGCTGCTTCAACCTGGCGTTTGGAGCCCACCTTCCAGGTCTTTGATTCTGTTGATGTACGTGTGCATATGTAGACGTTTAATGCTGTTTATACTGATTGAAATTTCCTGGTCTTCGTCCAGCGCTATTTTCACGACGAAAGCAGCGCGTAGCCAGCGAATGCCCTCTGCCATGAACCCAAGTAAGTAATGTTCGATAGTGTCTCCAGGTCTTAACCACCATATTCTTATCATTTGTAGCGAATAATGTCTTGCTAGGGAATGTAAAGTGTTAGTACTCGTAGCAGCTATACAGTGGCTGCGCTGTCAGCGCGACAATTGCTATCGCATATCTGATTTACGTGCAGGGCCCTTGGCGCACCGGCTTGATTGCTCCAACAGCGAACGTAACACTTGCTAATTCCTGAATACATGCCACACCATAGCGCAAAAACCAACACTCCCACTTGAGGCGTCGCTGCGGTTTACAGCACAACAGCTTCATGCACCAACCTGACCTACCCACAGCGCACGTGGTGCGCTAGTTTGCTCGTTATAGAGGCATTACAACGGCAAACCTAGAACCTGGTGCTCCTTGCACAACATTGCACCACCACAGCATGTCTATTAGCACAGGTCATCCGCACGGAGTGGCAGCACCACCGGGGCACCATTTGTTGGAATTCATATCCAGGGCCACGTGTTGCTCCTAAAGATCGTGAAGATAACAGCTGCCTTATGCGTAAAGGATGTGAGGACTGCACCAGTTGGCGTAGGTCGAACCAACTAACATCCAAAATTCATTCAGTCTTCATTTTCCCCATAGAGCCTCAAGTGTCATTGGATCGAATCCACATTCCAACAACACGCATGTGTACCAAGATATCTTGCGCTCAAAGAGCTGGTCACACTTCTGCTGGCTTCCATGCTAACGCTCCGTCGGATCTGTTGATCTACCGGTCTTTTCCATAAACTATATTTATTTCGATTTTTTTAAATCTGATAGCTTTACTGTCTCCGTCATTGTATCACGATATTTTTATTCTAATATTTTTGCGGTATGCTAGCGATGATCCTGAATGGAAATTTAGTCGAATGAGTAGCTCACGTTTTTAAACTACATCATCGCGGTTATATGAGAGAGAGATTACGCGGCAACGACGCTCCAAACCGACTTCCTCCCTGATTACAGTGTTGTACGATGTCTACAGCGATAAAATGGGTCGGCCCATGATGTTAGGTACGCGCGAGTCATTCGAAGATTTGTTGGCGAAGATGGCCCTCACGGTTCCTAAAGAGTCGCCCACCCTCGGGAAGACTGCGTACAAATGCTTTAGCCCCGACATAGATTGATGTGGTAAATCGCGCTACTCAATCGTACGGGGGTACATCGAAATAAACTACGTGTCTGTGTGTCCATCAGCCGCGCTTTTCAGGCCTTTTGACTTGTCGAGTACAAAAACGCAGTACACTCTGTCGAGTGGAATGTGGTTTTGGAGACTCCGGAGAACGGAAGTCGGATTGTATGTGGATAAAACAATACCTACAGGTTCCCATGAAGCGGCAGTATCACGCTCCAGGCTGAAATACAAATTTATTCATCAACAACTTTGGAATGAGCTCAAGACTCGCGTCACAACTTACACTTTGAATATAAGCACTGTTTGTAGAGCTATGATATAATGTTGGTTTCGATAAAACATTTATTGCCCCAATCGAATTCTGACTCGTATCATTGGTTATACTTTGGATAACCAACGCACGATGCTGGGATTAACAACATCAGGAGCAATAGGCTTGCGCGCTGTAGAAGTCTATTTTGACGGTGATGTAAGATTCATTGAAAGGTGGACCAAAACACAGCAGAAAATGCGTTTTAGTTATTTAAGATTATACTGAATTTAAGATGAATGCCAAGCAGTGAGATTGGAGATTCAAGTAAGGATTGTTTGTTAGGTAGAAGTAGTCCTAAAATCCGCTGGCACCTAAATCAAGTCGTATTCAATTTCATTCTATCTAGTACTGTATAATTTAGAACCATTATTGTGACCTGCTGGTAGCGAAACCGAAACCGATATCTTTTCTGGGAAACGTTTGCAAATTTCGTTGTTTCAGAGAATAATTAACATTCCCGTTAAGATAACGTGCTATAATATATTGCAAATTCCTCCGACGTTATATAAAAACTCTTAAAGGGGTGTAGTGAAGAGCGAGGAAGGAAGTGAATTGCACACAAGGAAGTAAGTTTTGAAGTGAACTTTATTGATCGTTGCTAACCTTCTGCTGCTTCTCCAGGGCGCCGCCTTACGGCAGCTCCTTCGACCTCGCGCCGTCACTCGTTCATTTGTTAATGCAGCCACCGTATTACGGGGCGCGGTGTTGACGATGGTTGTAGATTACGCTCTCAACTACCTACTAGCGCATGCAGTGCTAACCAGCGAGACCCCGGCTTCCAACCAAAATAATATCATATGTCAAGTAAAAGACTAGCCAATAAAAGGTTCATTGGTCAGCATGAAAAGATAAAGTATGCGTCTGCCAGAAGAAGTACAGCGAAATGATCTTGGATAGTTTTGGGATGAAGAGTGCGCGTCCGGCAGGAAGTGCAGGAAAGGAACGGTACAGAGAACAGCTCTTCCAGATTGAAAAATTGACCGATTTCAAGTATGTTTCAGCGTTTGGGGCCTTGGTTTATTTCGCGTTGTTTCCGAAGGAGAACATATCAGATTAATGCTCGAGCAAGGTGAGTGTTCATTTGTTATAGCATCATTGTGTTTTTACTCGCCAAATCAGCCCACCAAAACCTTTTTGAGACGCAGACTAAGTTTTCATAAAAGGAAAGTTTAAGTAATATTGATACAGATACATGGTAACTTTTATTTTGCCGCCGTACTATTCATTTTCACATTTTATAAAAAAACTATGTAATACTCTTGCATGTGAAGTTATCATCATTTAAAGAAAACGTATTACCTGTAATGCTTCTCTGAATTGTCTCGGGCACAAATGATTGGTAGCATGCATTTCTATTAATAGATAAGCCAGGATTCTGAAATATCTGGGCGCGCAGATCATGGAGTGTGCTCGCATTGACGGTTATGTGATATAGCAAAAATGCCTTAGCATAAAAATGACCGCACTCTATCTCTCGAGTAGTACCCAGTTGCCGCCCCACCATCATCTTGAGTATTCCTCGTGAGCGCCCTACAAAATGCCAGTGTTCTCAGATAACCTTCGCTTCGTCACGTTAGATGCGTTTTGCTCGCTTTTTCACCATCACGAAAAAATCGTCAATCATACGACTGGCCGGAGTTGATAATTTTAGGCGTTGCCAGCGTCCACGGAGCGAGTTAGTGGCTGCGGTGGACACTGATAGAGAAACTACGGAACGATCCTGAGCTACTGGACTGTTTCCTCAGCATTAGACAAGCAGACACAAATGGAGGAAACGCGGTTGAGGAAAGCGTCTCGGTCACCGCCAGGTCTACGACACCGAGGAAGGCTTCCAAGAAGCCCAAGTACAAATCCATGCTCATACCTAATCAGCAGCTTGTTCACGAGCGCCTAACTGCTGAACAACACAAAGGTAAGAACCCTATTGACTTGAACTAAGATTTAGGTCGGTCCAAGGTTGTGAAGCTCAAGCCTCTCCCAGAAGTTCTTACCCGTCTGTGCAACTTTCAGTTTAGATCGCGTGGATTGTCAATCTTGCATTTCATAGAGCTCTCTCGCATCGATCGCGTGGCGTAATTTGCCGGAGGTGGCTCCAATTTTGACAATTTGTCGGCTTCGGCGGAGTTTGCAGCAGCGAATTTGGCTAGTGACATTAGCGAAGTCATTCAATTGTTGCGAGTCCTATTGGTATACGGCCGCGAGTATTGCTCAAGCAGTGTCGTCGAGTTACTAGAAGCTCTGGTGTTTTTTGTTAAGGAACTTTGATGCGACCTTCGTGGAGCATAACGGAACTACCTGGACTGGCCTACTGGGTAAATGATGTTTTGGAGGACGTTCGGTCTGCAGCGGCGGATGACAGTCTCGCGATGGCAACGATACGCCAGCAATGTTCGTCAGATGATCCGCTGCTGCGCGATCAGTTTTAAGAAAACCTCCACCACCACATCGACGATCTACAGCACGATAGACAACAAGTCACTTCAGCAGATGACCACCAAAACGCGAGTGCCGAATTTCGGCGGATAGGTGGAAGAGACAGCAAGAAAAAGTTTAAACGAATTCTGTCGCAAGTTACTCACGCCTCTCTTTGCATATGAACCCAGAAACTGGTGAAATACAATCGCTATGCATGCTATTCTTGTCCAACGAAGGTTACAATACCAAGGACGACAACGCTTGCATAAGCGGACGAGCTCATATCGTTCCGAAGAGTTTACCTGACTGCGTAAAAACAGAGATCCAAAGGCGCTTCGGAAGTCTGAACAAGCGTCTGAACAAGTAGTACAAACAATTATGGCTAATGATGCTCATGGCACCATTCACCTCGTCGGAATTGCGATCGTCAGAACCACCAGAAAACATCGCGTTCTGTAACCAAGATTCTCTCGATCCACACCGACTTAGTCAGGTATTGCAGGGCTACGAGCATATCGATCTGATTGTACAAATTGAAAAGCTAGTATCGAAGCATTATGGAAAGACAACCCTGCACCAAAGAGACCTCCTGCAAAAAACTACGGCTTTTGTCGGTGGTATCTTCGAGCTGTCACCAGAAGTCTTCGCGAAGGCCAAGATTCTGGACAATATATGGTGGGGAATGCGAACTTCCTAGAGCTTTGGCCGACCATAATATGCAGTCCTCTTGGTGCGGTGGAAAAGAAAGATGCAGATCCTAGCGTCGAGGTCCGTACGACTCATGACCTGTTTTTCCGTGCGGAGACTCCACCAACAACGCATTTATCGCGGAGTCAGTTCCTGAAGTATCTTTTTTTTACAAATCCGTCGTTACAATAGCAGAGAGGATTGAGGACTTAGTGGAAAAGGGATTTCATGAAAAAAATCGGCTTTTAAAGGATGGCATCAAGACGGCATTTTCCCATCTTCGCACTCATTTAAACCAAGTGCCGAGAATGGCAGCATACGTAGAAGAACTTGAAGTTCTGGTGATCGACATGTCAACACCTTTCGGGTGATCCGGTTTGCCACAGTGCTACGTGTGGTGGATCGCACGTCCAAAGTTCGCGATATCGGTCCGATCGCCGAGCTTTGGACGAGTTTCTAGAGCGCAAAGCGGCGTCGCCTTCTTCTTCTTGGAACGTCGCGTTTCCCCGGGGCTTGCACTGATGTAATTCCGAAGGGAGGTAGCGTTGTTGGTAGGGGTTGACTCGAAATCGTAAGTCTTATGGTCTTGGTTGGTGATCGCGCGGGGATTAGTTTCTCACGCGGTCGGTTGTTGTTTCCTTCTTCTTTTGTCTTGTCCTCGGTTGCGCCGGGTCCTATCGTTTACCTCTGCCCACCGGCAATCTTCTCCCCACTCGTCTACTTGACCCCTATCGCTTGATTAGGTAGATCGTGGTCTCTTACGCCGTCGATCGTTGGGCCCTTTGCCTTGCCTCACGTCGACGGTTTTCGGTTTATAGTGCCGTTCTCGCGACACTCTGGGAGGGTTGAGCACGCAAAACCTCGCTGCAGCGCCACGCATCGCCACTATCCTTGGCGATCGGGGTCGATTCTTCTACAGGGGTAGTCCTTGAGCAGGGAGTAGCAAACTTGGCTTCTTGGGGAACAACGACGTGTTACTTGGCTTATCTACTTCGATGCAAATTGCGAACTGACTGCTCTACCCCTTCGTACTTCATGTCTACTCCGCGGTCCATCTAGCAGCTGCTCGGGCACTGTCTTTCTCACTTTTCTACTCGCGATCATCTTGCGATCAGCGATCGGGATCTCGGTGATCGATCCTGTGGCGATCGGCGATCGAGATTCCGGTGGTCGACACTAGCGATCAGCGATCAGGGTTCCGGTGGTCGATGATCTTCGCGATCTGGCGATCGTACTTAATATGACAATCGCACTTAAAGCGGCGATCGTACTTTAGTGGATACCCTTGAACTTCCGTCACTCTCAAGCTCGCTTCACCACATACGCGCTGTTTATACGCACGATTTCTTGGTTAGTGGGATCAAACTCACCAGCATCAGTATCGCAGTCACAAGACACTGAACCGTTTTTCCCGTACGAATGGGTTGGTGAATGACCACGAATTCGTGGAGTCGGACATCGATGACAGGCTTCATCTCGCAGGCCATATTAACGCACGCTATGCCCGCAGTGCTAGAACCTCGGGCTATCAACGAGCGTCAGTGTGGAGTTCCGAGATGGTGGTGCTGGGTCTTCGGTGGAATGCTGAACGACGAACTGGTACTGTATCCATTCCGCAAGAAAAAGTCGACAAGGCTAGGACCTGAGTGCAGGCGATGCTGAAATGCAGTACAGCAACAAAAACTGCTTTTTACAAAATTTTGAACTCTCTCCGACACGATGCTACGAACCCCCACAGAGCTAAACCATTTTACCAGCAGTTGAAGACTCAATGCACGGCAGCACCACGATTTTGAAGTGTTAATTTAGCGACCGGAGCCGGGGCTGATATGCAGTGCTTCAAGCATATTCTAGACTGCTGAACTGCCGTTGAAAAGTTTTGGCGGTCTTCCGCCGGCAGATGTGGGGCTCTTCATGGGCGTATCTGACGCGGGTCTTGCGGTGTTAGAACTTTTCACGGACTCATTCATTCATTCGAGTCAAATTTGATGCGGAAGAACTGGTGAGGACACAAGGAGACTCTAATGGAAACGAATTTTCGATCAATATGTCTGCATTGCACTTGCGTTTTGGACTTGGGGGCCTGTCTGGTCAGAGCTAGCCAGAGGGACCATGGTGCACATGAAATGTTGGATTGATAATACTACCGCCGAAACGTGGTGCAACTGGCTGCAAGCTGGCAATCTCCTCAGCCAGGAAATTAATCGTGCTATCAGTTTGGCTAAAGCTTTTTTAATCTTCGCGTATCGGCCGATCACTTACCCAAGTCATCGAACTGGATGGCTGACGCATCTTCTCAGGCCTGGACCCAAACACATCTAACAACCTCGACTATTTTTTCTACTACGTGGACACAGGTAGAGGTAGCTCCTTCCTTTTGAAAAAAAATCTACTCAGGATTCTGGAAGAGCTTCAATTCAAGTCATTGGCAAAGTCTTCATCTGTGCAGTATGCCAACACGTGGGTGCAGTGGAGTCAATGGTGTGACTGGCTTATCTTCCCCAAGTGGTTACCACCCGCTCCGCAAAATCGTTCCTACCAACTCGCTTTGTTTGCCACATACTGCTGGAGATTCGGTTGGGGTCACCAGCAAACCGGCAGTTCGTCTGCGGTCGTTGTCTCCAACCTCGCCCACATCTCATGGCATCATCGGAAGGGTCTCGGCTTTGGAGTCACATTACTGCCCGAACACAAGATGTCGATCACGGGATGCGACGATCGGACCCGCCTTGAAACCCCAAATCCCCAGTCACCACAGCGATTCTCCGACAACTGCACGAGGATCTCATATTCAAAGCAGACCAGCACCGAGTCATCCGGGAAGGGGGGAGGGGGCTTCGGTGCTGGGCTTCTTCTTTCTTCTTCGACGGTCAGAGTACTTAACACAAGGCAAAAGTGTTCAAGGCTACTCTATAAAACGTGCCGATGTTTGTTTCTCCAACACTATCGGCGGCAGGCCCACGACATTAGCGACGGCCGATACTGGGACGATCATTTTCAGGGATAGCAAGTCTGATCAATTTGGAGGAGGCTATTGGCGTAAGCAGGGAAAATCAGGTCAAAGTTGGTGTGTCTAGTTCGAGCTGCATGATATTTAGTGCAGCACCATATATCGCTTGGGGCATCCGCAAACACCATGCTATGTCGAGTGGGCAAGAACGCGGAACTTCAAGTTAATGATATCGTGAATATGATCAAGGCGGCAGCTGAGCGCACGGGGGCTGATCCTCCTCGGTATGGATCTCGTTCCTTTCGTAAGGGTGGTGCCACGGCGTTATTCAATGCAGGAGTAGATAGTTTGGCGGTCAAACTATTTGGCCGCTGGCGCTCCGATGCGGCGGAGCGGTACACAAGAATCGACGGGCGGTTGGCGTCGACAATGGCGGCCACAATGATTTCCAACTCTACTCCGCAGCATCAAATGGGGTAATCTTTCAGCCACATCCTCCCAATTGGAAATGCTACAATACAGAGTTTTATTCATTGTGCCGTGTTCGGCACGCTCCCCAACAACCTCGAAAATGTCGTCTGAAAAACGAAATTCACGGGGTCTTTGGTCTTGCGCCTCGATGCCTGGAGAGAATAAACGTTGGTGCTAGCAAGTATTGGAGTCATAAAAGTCACACAATGAAGCTTCATTAACTTATTTCAAAACTGTACGCAATCTTCTACTCGCTTAAGTAGTCGTAGGAGTTATTAAGGGTGTCGTTCAAAGGCCCGTGGTGTCCGTGTTCATAGCTCGTCATCATCGTCGTCACTCGTGCTCCAAGTAGCAGCGAGATCACCCACTTTACTATCCGAGAAGCCCGCTTCAAAGTAGATACCATCGGGGTCATCCTCTCTATTTTCTTGCTGCCTGTGGCGTTTTGAAGCCCTGTAGAATTCAAGCCAAGCATGGGTGGGGGATTTCTTCTCCAGTCGGTCCCGGTACAGCCAAACCAGGATGTTAACACTTTCCATGGCTAGATGGGGTTCGTGGGTCAGAGTGCATTTACTTACGAATGCTCCAAGTTCTCTCAGAAGCTGCAATCGATGTTGGCATTGCAAGCACCTTGCGTGTTATCCGAGATAAAACAGGTATTGGTCCCTTTCCTTTCCACATTATTTTAATGGCGCCGAATGAGATTCCTATTTTTCTGATTGGATGACAAATTTTACTTTAAGATTTTTATTCAGCTTTTCATGTCCTCGTTAGGTAACTGCAGGTACTTCACTACCTTGCGTATATGATTCTTAGTCTTCTTTCGATCATATCAGACGAAGCCGCGGATTTTGAGCCAGATCTATAAACAATGCTAATTCCATGGCGTCGGTGTGCATCTTATTCCACCTTGCCTATGATTTGCTTTCGCCTCGCTGACCAAAAACGACGGTTCACAGTATATACTGTTTTAATACAGCATTGATATGTAGTTATGATCAGGTTCCAACAGTGCCAGAGTTTTGTTGATCGGCTCGAGAAGTTTACTCTTAAACGTCTTCAAATCTATCCTTAAGGACAGACTTCCTGGAGCAATTTCATTTCACAAAGACAAAGCACCGCGATTCAACTGCGGTATATTATTTCTACAATTTATAGAATGCCACCTCAGCGGGGAAGTATGGAGCGCGGAAACATCATCGCTCTGGAAATACTGGCGTATTCGCTTCCTACGGCATGCATTGTTTATGTAATTGTTTAAGCGCGACAATGGGCCCCATAAAATCCGAGATAAAACATTACATTGACCGAAACGATACGGCTGGCCGAGAGAAGGTAGGCTTTTCACTCAGGCGCTCGGGAGAACGAAGACTGCACTTTGAGTCACAATGTTCTGAATAGCGATAAAGATAACAAAGTTCAATGCGTTCTAAAAATCGCAATTTATACCAGAATAGAAATATTTTAGATATAGTTGATCATTTCAGAATAATCCTTCTAAGCGTCCCGTGAAGGAATTAATAATTAGGTAGTTTGTAACGTTTTGGTAAAATTCTAATAGAGTAGAAATACTATCTGAACGACATTGCCAGGAGGAAATTACCCTAATACTAAAGACTCTAAGCAGGCAGACGCTGCCCCGAAATGAGGCGAGATATCATAAAAGGTACTGTACAGGACTCCATAAAGAGAAAATCAATCCACCTGTGTCGATAAAGCACCCAGTAAGTGATATAGTCCCTGATGATTGTCAAGACTGCCCCCGATGGTGTCGCTCTTCTTTTCATGATGGCCGTCAAGTTCATAGGCGACAGATTCACTCTCGTACCCGGCAGGACTACAGTGCGATAAAGCGGGGCAAGCAGTGAGTCTACATAGAAGTAATGGTACTGGGCGGCACAGGATGGGAGAAGCGAAGCATTACCAACGTAGTGATAAAATCGACGAAGCTCCAGGTGCTAGACGACAACTACGTGGGCATGGTCCCGGATCACAAGGTAGCCGTGAGCGAGCTCATCAACTACTACGGTGGCTGCGATGACATGGGATTCTTCTATATTGAGGGTTTCAAATGTTTTGCGGACGTGGCTGCAATGGAAAGGTATCCTGTTGAACGACGGTTGGCCCCCGGGCTGATGTTCGTCGAGTTCCCGCGGAATCTGCCAGACTCGCCTGCATGCCATACTATACGCCAAAACCGTTTGACGTGCTTTATCGACTCTCTGACGGTGATGCGATCTCAATCGCTTCCTATCATCCCGTGCTACTGTGTACAGTGATCTAAATGTTGTGAGCGGTCGCCTCAACTCTAATGGATCCTACAATCATTCCAAAACAAGGTAAAGACAGTAGCAGTGGCGTAAAAACTTCCAAGCCAATATTTCGTTTCGACCTATTATCTTCTGGATTGGTGTTGAAAAGGACTGAAGCTGACGAAAGATTGCAGTTTTCCGCGGATGTGCAGCACGTTGTGCATGTCTGAGGCGACTAATAGATGGAGTACACAGGAATCAACGGAACGAACGCGGTCTGGCAGGGACTTGTCGAGTGCATCCCGCGGTGTTGCCAAGACGATAAAAGAGGTCGATGTGACTAATTGGCTTTTTCTCCCTCACCACGCGGCAACGCTGAAAACTCTTTTGTGTCGCCTCTAGACAAAAACTTCCTCTAAAAGGAACGCGTTCTTCCTGGTGTGAGTTTGAATTTAGCAATACAGTTGTGGTATGAATTCCAGAGATTCCCCGTGTGAAGCACGACATTAGTGTATGAGATACAAAATCTAAACGTTACATATATGAACAAACTTTGCAATAACGGTATGTTAATTGTAATAAATAAATAACATGAACATCTCCTGCGTTTGTGCTAATGCTATGATCTCCAGACACTGACGTGTGATAGCAGACAATCATAAACGCCAGAAATCTTGTGTGAATCTAGCTGATTACACTTGTACTCAGTATGGTGCGAACTTAATGCAGCGGATTAACGGCGTTTGTGATAACAAGATTATCGCGGCCACATTGCGACCTTTCTCCATAAATTTCGTAGCAAAAATGGCGCGCGGCGACAAGAGACAGCTCGAGGGATAAACCGATGGGGTCGCTGTGGCGGAGTCGCTGCAGTCCAAGAGGACGAAGCCCAGCACTAAAAGAACGTACTCGTCTATGATCAACACGATGACATCGTGGCTCGCGGCTCACTACCCCGACACAGTAGACAGCGAAGCGAAGGTAATGCGAATTCCTCTGCCTAAAGAAGCGCTCTTGTCCTTTTTGGACACATCTGCAGCCCTGCACACGCGTGCGACCGTGACAACGTGAGCTCAAGTCAGTCACGGGCCGTTCCTCTATCATCCTCATGTGTTTGGGGATACCGCAGCGCTTTAGTGGACGTTTACCGCAGTCGACTTCTTGAATTGGACCCGCAACTCGACACGGAGCTTCGCAGGGTGCTGGAAGGATATGAAAAGTGATTAACAACCTTAACCCCCATCCCGAAGGCCTGTATTTGACACGATTGGTCGAGGAGCTTATCGTGTATTTGACACGATAAGGAATTTAGACTTGGTTTTTGTAAGAGGGTATACAAATTTTCTGTCAACTAGGGGAGGTGTCAAGTGTGTAGACGTGGACACTTGCACGTAAAGGTCACCATCCGTGCATGGGACGCTGCCGCTATGAATTTCAAAATATTAGTTAGACGAGGTAACGGGAAGCTCGCTGTTCCCCGACATCAGAAATTGGAGGTTTGCTCGCGCGCCACTCGTTGGCTGTCACTCGAGATTTTGCGCCGTCGCGGAGATGTCAGGTTTTCGTTCCCGATGGGGCGAACTGCGAAAGGAGGGCTGGACGTCGAGCAAGCCGACAGGCCTGCAGGTCGACCACACCTACATTCGGCCCGGCAAGACCAAGAACGATGTGCGGGGGTCGACTACTTCGTTGGGCCGGAGGAGGTGATGGTGTAGTTGGATAAACTGGATATTGGTAAGCGGGCATGCAGGAGCTATCATGTCGTCGTCCAGATCTAACATGTAACGGTTTAAAGAGGAGTTGGAGCGCCAGGAGAACGAACACGAGAGCCACGAAGCGCATGAGAATAGCAGAGAAGCAGGTGCGTCACGCTAGCCGTCTATCGTATCCGATTCCTTCTAACGTGTTTGCTGTATCATGTCCGATACAGGAGAAGCTGAACTGACCCCACCGGAAGGCCAGTTGCCACCAACGACCCCAGCTTTGGCTAGTGTTGAGATACTAGTGCGGTTAGAGCATAGTCCGCGCGAGACCGCATGTACGTCGACCATATAGAGATCTATCGTGTCCCAGACATGCTCTAACTACTCTTGTATCGTCTATTATACAGTGAACGTGAACAATTCTGTGCCAGATCAGGCTACTGGACGTTCAACCGGTACTTTTGTGACAGTAATATCATTGAGTTTATACAAACTGTTGCTGTGGTAGATGCTTCAGAGAGGCGGAACTTGAGTGCCGAGTTTGCTGAAGCTGCGTCGGGCAGCGCCGACGAAAGCCGACCCCTTTGCCCGCCGTCCCCCATGTCGCTTCCGACGAAGGCGATGAAGACGAGGATCTGTGTCCCACGTATCCGCATGTACCCGACAGTGCGGATAGTAGCGACTCTGAAGAGGCGACTGCTGATGTCGAGAGTGTCGATGATACGTCTGTCACCGCGTCAGGTACGATACCTATACCATACACGATAAGGATGCATGATACGATACACTAACATGTACGATTGCTGTTTGTGTTAGATATCAATGTAACTAAATCCGATAACAGCTCGGACTTTGCAGCGCTTGAATCTGAAGGGGAGAACGATGACGGTTTTGGGGATAGCGACGACGACTTCGAGTTTGATGCAGCAGATATATATGAAGACGATGATGATAACGCTCCCCAGACATGGGGATTGACGAAGAACTGATTGCAGCTGCTGGAGGTTTGAATGGTCTGACCGTGCAGAATCTTGGTCGCCAACGGAACGCTCCCATTCTGCAGGAGATGGCGCAGACAGGATGGCTTGACGCCGTAACCGAAGAACCGTACCCATACATGGAGAATCCGTTCGAAGCACGCCCACCTAATGCTATGCTTGAAGACTATCCTCAGCTATTCAACGGAGCGCATGGTTCAACCCAGTCGGCTTTGGATGCCGCTTCAACTCCAGCAAGTGCTCTGTTCTACTTCATGGCGCCGCATCTTTGGGAGAACATAGCCGTAGCCAGTGAAACTTACTTCCAGGAAAAGATTGACGAGCGTGTGAATGGTCAGCTTGAACGACAAATTGCACGTGAGCGGAAGAAACCTGATTTTCGGCGCCAGACTCGTGAGCAGATTCGTACCAAGTTGCTGCAGACCGCGCCGATCACGGGGAGGGACTTGTGTGTGTTCATCGGGCTGTTAGTTGCGAGGACCATTTGTCCTAACAAAGAGAAGATCCAAAACCACTGGAAGACTACTGACGAGGGTGGGATTCCACGAGGCTGCTTTGGGCGCTTTATGGCACGCGATCGTTTTGCACATATATCGCGGAATTTTCACTTCAGCAGCAACACAGACCCTCGTGCTGCAACCGATAGGGCGTGGAAGTTGCGACCAGTTTTGAAGCTCTGCAAGCAACCTTTCGGGCGGGTTACATTCCACCTCCGATCATGCCTTTTGATGAAGCCATGTTCCCGTCGCGGTCAACGTTTAACAGGATGCGGGTTTATATGAAAGATAAGCCGCACAAGTACGGCACCAAGCTATTTATGTTGTGCTGCTCGCACACAGCGTATTGCATTCGGTAAGTACACGAGCGTGTCTTCGGACACGCTTTTTTTTGAAACGCGAAGTCGTTTATCGTGTCTAATACGCAATGCCAATTTGTCGGATTGTATAATACAGGTTTGAGGCTTACTTAGGCAAAGCTGGAACTGTAAATGGAGTGGCGCTACGCGACGAGCGTACAGGACCTGTTGCAGTGGTGCGCAATCTCCGTGCTGCATTCGGAGAGAAGCCCTTCCAGCAGATGCGATTGATTGTCATGGACAGATTCTATACGTCTGTTCCCCTAGCCTTGGAATTGCTGGCTATGGGGTATTACAGCGTCGGGACTGTGATGACCAGCCGTCTGGGTTTGGCTGCAGGAGTCGTCCCTGACAAGAAAAAAAGAGAAAGGAGCAGTCGCGTCCGCAATCCATCGAGCGCGGAACATACACACTTGCTGAGTCAAGTTTGGTTCCATCTATGAAGACAATCAAGTGGTGGGACAACCGTCCAGTATACGTCTTGAGCACTGGAGGTAGTACAATGGTAGACCGTATCGTCCGTCGTGCCAAGAGCAGTGCACAGGAGGAAGTCGCTTGCCCGACTATCAAACGTATATGGGAGGCGTTGATGTACACGATCAACTCCGACTTCAAAGGTATTTTATCCTGTATTATACAAGTTCTATGATTTTCTAATCATGTATTGTCCACGATACTGCAGGTACTCACTCAAACTAGCACTCAGGCTCAAAAGTACTACAAAAGTCTATTCTTTGGCTTGGTAGATCTCGTACTCGTGAACGCCTACATTGTCTACAATCGTGCTCGTGTGGCTGCACTCAAGCCGAGGGTCTCACACATCGCCTTCATGAAACAGCTGCACCTCGAGCTCTGCCAGATTAGCGTTACGGACTGGGAGGAATTGCAACGTGCTCCTGGACTCAATTTGACGCCATCAAAGAGACGTGCAGGTGTTGCGGCAAAGCACATGCCTGTCAAGTTCGAGGCCAAGCGAAAACAAACACGGAAGGCAAAATGAAGTCACGTCAGCGAGCCTGCAAAGTGTGCTCTTTACTGAAAGAGAAGGTCACAGGCGGCGACACGTCCTTCCAGTGCAGCGCCTGCGTGTTGACAACGACCGATAAGAAGACTGGTGACGAGAAAACATCCCCGTGTATCTCTGCAACAAGGTCAAGTACGTGTACGATGGACAAGCTCGTACCTGCTTCGAAATATGGCACACCTGCTGGCGCAACGGGACGGTCAAGCCCAGTCGCAGCAAGCGCAAAATCCGAGTCCGCGCTGCTGAAGGAGGAGAGGAAGGAGCGAGTGACGAAGGGGCGCCACCGCCACAGCGCCAACGAGTATCTGCTGCCGCTAGCAATCAGTGATTGCTTGCGGGAAGGTGGTCACGCAGCACTTGATTGCTGGACGCACTCTAATTTTGTCTTCATTTGAGTATAAGCCACACCAGCTGATTGGAATCTCTAAAAATCGAGAAAGAATTGCATGGTCTCTCTCACGTTCGTGTGATTGCCTGTCTTGGCTCTGTGCAGGACAGACACGATAAGCCTACTTATCGAGTCTAATCGAAGACTATCAGTACTTGACAAGGGGACTGTCTAAGGAGGGCCATTTGCGGGCAAGGCCATTTCAAGAGAACGGACGACAAAACACGATGTGGCACGCGACGTCTTCAACACTAAAGCGGGTCCGTCCCAAGATGCCGTGCCCGCTACAAAATGAAATAACAAATCTTGTTAGCTGGAGTACAAATTCTAGGATAAGCACAGTGGTGAAATGAATGGCGGGTGGTTAGCGGATTTAGCAGTACGGCACTACAGCTTTAGTTTTTATAGCTCACTCACGTTTCCAAGCCTCTCAGCGAAAACTTGCACCACCATCACCAGTCATCTACCATGGAAAACCTCAGCACCTCTCCTGACATCAACTTAACCATCAGCCCCGTTGAGATTTTTATTCCCCCTCCTCCGGAAAATGTCTACCAGTCAGAAGCCAAGGCTTTTGTGGCTATTCACGAGTGGACAATAGAGCACCATTACAACTTAACTAAGCGCCGAGCATTTTACTCGGATGAAGCGAAGACTGCTGTGTGGAAACGAGGTCTTGATTGTGACCGCTCAGGAGGGCCAAAGGAAACTCAACAACTCGCTTGTGAAGATCGTGTGCGCACTATGCGAGGCTCATAGCGTATGGGGTGTAAAATGAAACTAGTCGTCAGGGCTGTCAGCAAGGACGATCCGCATGGACCGTGGGAAATAGTTCACACACGCAATGGCAGTGGCATTCACAACCATCCTGCCTCAGAGGACGCTCGCGTCCATGCGTGTCACCGACAACGCGCTGCCGTCGCTCTTACGTTTTCGACAACTGATTCTATTCAAACGCTGGTTGAAGCTCAGACTGCTGCGGGTGTGTCTGTTGCGAGCATTCGTGCGACTCTGAACCAAGCCGATCCCGGCTCTTTGTGACACCAAAGGATATTGCGAACACGAAGAATGCAGTTCGACGCCGGGAAATGGCCACACAAACTGTGATGGAAGCCCTGTTCTCTAGCCTTGAAAAAGGATTTTTCTTTCGTCACGCTACCAACCCGGCTACACAAGAACTGCGGCACTTTTTCTGGGCGCATCCTGCAACTGCCGCGGTTTATCGCCGTCACAACGACGTCCTGGTAATGGATTGCACGTACAAGACTAACAAATACAAGCTCCCGCTACTAAACATTATTGCTGTAACTGGATTCAATACTGCTCTTCCTGTTGCTCAGTGTTGGCTGCCTGGAGAGAAAGAAGAGGATTACGTGTGGGGTTTAAACATGCTGCGGATTTTCATGATTGAACTGGATGTGGGCTTACCTAGTGTGATTCTTACCGATCGAGAGCTGGCGTGCATGAATGCAGCTGATCGCGTTTTTCCTGGCGTCCCTGCCATGGTGTGCCGATGGCACATGAACAAGAACGCGGAGGCTATGGCTCGCAAAACACTTGGTCAAGTCTCCGTGGTAGATCCTGTAACTGGACTAAAACGAAAGGAGAATACGTGGGAGACTGACGCATTAATGGCTGTATTTTACAGCGCTGTGGAAGCTCTCACCGAAACAGAGTTCAGCAAACGATGTGATGAAATTAAGAAGAACAATTTGTACTTGTCAGCATACCTGGATACGAATTGGTGGAAGTACAAGGAGCGAATTGTTAAAGCGTGGACAAACAGCTATCAGCACTTTGGCGTTCGCGACACATCCATTGTTGAAGATACACATGCAAAGTGTAAGACCTGGCTCCGTAGTAGTAGAGGTGATCTTTACACGGTATTCGAGAGCCTGTTGCCGTGGTGGCAGGGTGCTGCTTCTGACACTCAGTTGCTTTCAGCACGCAATGCTGTTATTACGCCGTTTGTACTTTAACCAAGTCGGTATGCAGCAGTGGTCAGGGTCATCAGTGTGTATGCACTCACAGCAACGGAAAGTCTCTGGCAAGATGCATCCAAAATCGTGCACAATCACGTTCAACAGTCTCTGTGCTCCGGCAGCTTTCGATCAGTTAACGGAAGGCCTTGCCTGCACGACCTCATCGCCATCATCAAGTCTAACGGACAGCTGCGACTACAGCCTGCAGATTTTGCAAAGCACTGGTGGATCAACAGATATGTCAATCCGCAAATGTTTTCTAGAGTTCTCGAGCCAGCCAATGTCTCTACAGCCTCTCGGGCAATCACACGCAATACACCGCATCGCCTAAACGCTGGTGTTAATGGTACAAGACGGGAGCCTACCTTCAGTGAGAGGGTTGATCAAAATCATCCAGCGACGCCGCCATTGTCTTCGTGGAAGGGATATGCCGATGTAGTAGCGCTTCCAGCTACAGCCACTACGCGTTCGGCCGGTGTCTATCAAACCGTCGCATTAGAGAAAGCGTTTGTTCCTCCTCGTTCGTGGGGATATGCTGGTGAAACGGATACGCATAGAATAAAACTAATAACAACTCCAACCTCTCAGCCTTTCAACCTTGTTATTGACTACGAGCTAATTAGTAACCCGAAGTTTCTTATGCGGTCGTGAAATGTGAGTTCGGTAGGAACTGGGCTTCTCGTACGCTCGTCCGCAGACACAGCAAACCAGTTTTCCCATCGGCAGTGGGTCATTTTCACGCTTACGCTTCTCCTTGTTTCCGCGCTGCGAGGGTTCTTGATGCAAAATCTGCGATGCTTCCTCATCTTGTTGCTCTCCACCATGCGAAGGCCACAATACTGGCAGTCAAACGTCTTCGACAGCACACTGGAGACAATGTCTGGCTTCCAGCGCATTCCTTTAAACGCGAGATAGCAGTGGATGTATCCGGAATTATCCGGATGGAGTAGATTTGATATAGAAGTTTCTATTGCCATAGTTAAGTTAATACACACGCAGACGTAGGGCGGCTGAGGAGGCCACGTGGCCTCCATTCGCCTGAACTGCGGGGGACGGCACTTCCCTTTACGCCGCCCTCCCCCAAAGCTCTTCAGCGCTTTGATAAAGTGGATACGGTAGTTGGTAGAGCTGTAGGAGGCACCGCAGTGGATTAAATCCCCTCGGAAAATGACACAGAATCCTACCGGGATATCAATTACACGCGCCTTGGAGTCGTCACGGACCGCAAAGCATCCTTCAAAGACTTTCAACTTCGTGTTCTCCTGAAAGGCGAATATCATGCTGGCAGGAATACGCCCTTTGCGGCGCTGAGCTTCAAGAACGCTTGGCGGGTAATCTTGATGCGGTTCCTGTTCGTTCCCGCCACGGAGCGAGCGTAAGTAGGAGAATGCCCGAGGTGTCCATGCCGAATTGATGCAACTGGCGCTGTCCAGGAGCCCACGCCGCAGCTCTGCAACGGCCCCCGACGACGTGACTGTCGACTGGGCTCGAAACTCGTCGTCGCTCTCTCCACCTACATTCTCGAAGACAGACTCGTAGCTCCTAGCCTCGGCCTCACGCTGGAGAGAAGCGATAACGCTGTCCACGATGCCTAAATACACGACTTGATATCCCCTCGGAGGGAGGCGGACTATCAGGCTGGGCGCCATTTCTGAACTGGTAGCGGGCACACTTTGGTGGGACGGGCACGTTTCCTTCTTATCTAGAGTTTTGTATGCCGCAATGAAGCGGGCACGGCTCGGTGGGACGGGCACGTTTGCCGCTTCTATAGAAGTTTGTATTGTGCGGTGAGCAACATTTTTCTGTCAAGACGTTCAGAATCCATCGTCCGTTCTCTTGAAATGGCCTTGCCCGCAAATGGCCCTCCTCAGTAGGGCTGTCAACTTTTTGCCCGGGCTTTACTCTGCTCCCGTGGGCTCTACTCCAGCATTGGAGTCCAAGCCTGCGCTGGGGAATCAGTGGGCTCCCACCAGGCCACTATTCAATACTGAAGCCTAGGTAATTATTTTCAATACTTAAGTATATACACTTTGCAGCGTCCAGTTCCTGACTTTCGCCATGCAGACCCCACGCATCGAGCGAAGACTGTTCTCGTCGGCTCGCTCGAGCCCCTCCCCGCGGCTAGATCTCCAATTCATGGGGCCTCCACTTCGCTCAACACCTAAAGATCGCTACAAGAAGAAGCGCAGGCGCTCACGCTCGTCTCCGAGCTCCGTGGGCTCCTCTCCAAGTAGATTACAAGAGCAACAGGATTTAAGCGCTGTCCCTGAGAAAGCTGTAGAAGTCCACGCTGTTCAGCTGACGCAGCACCTGGCACAAGACCCCCGAACCTGTTTCGTCTTACCGGCGCTCGCAATCCACACTGGTACGAGTTCGTGGAGCTTTTGCCCAAGGACGGAGTCGACTTGACCCACCTGGAGAACAAGGATGCGAGGTGTGCGTATTGCAAGCGGTGCCACCAAGAGATTCCTTTTAAAACGGGGAAAAGCGCTGTTAAGAGACATCTGGAGAAGCATCACAGAGAGTACTTGGCTGAGTGTGCGCGACGGCAACAACAAGAACAAGAGGTTAAAGCTGCTGTTGCCGAGAATCTTCTACACGGTTGCGAAGTCGAGGGGTGGTGACGTCTGTAACCAAGGAGCAGCAGAAGAACGCGAACAAGTATTTGGCTCTGTGGATTGCCAGTAGTTTACGCCCTCGTTTTTAGCTGAAGACGACGGTTTGAGGTATTACGTGGCGTATCTGATGGAATCGTTAGGTAGAGTCAAAGTCAAGGTCCCAGGACGCGCACAAGTTCGCAGTGACATTGTGGAGACCGCTGAAGAGCTCCGAGTTGCTGTAAAGGCAAAAATGCATCTGGATGTAAATATTATTCCATGACTACTGACATTTGGACAAGCCGAAGCAATGACGGCTATGTATCGCTTACGCTACACTATCTGGACGAGAACTTTCACCAATGCAACTGGACGCTTGAAGTGAAGCACCTGCCGGGAGTCCACACTGGTGCTGTCATTGCAGAAGCTCTCTCCGATCTTATGGCAAACTGGGGCCTGAACCCTGCGTATTGTACCAAGTTGGTGAGGGATGGTGCTTCAAATGGGGTTTTGGCGTGCTCAACGCTTGGTATTGCTGACATGCAATGCATTGCACACTCGCTACATTTAGTGCTAGCTGCGGCGTTGATCAGAAAGCCAACCAAAATACCTAAGCGAACTGCGGCATGGAAGGCAGCACGTGTAGAATAAATACGAGAGGATACGCTCTCGCCGATCTCTATCTCTGCCGCGAGACAAAATGCCGTCTCCGAGAGCTCACAAACTGCGGTCGAGGAGACAGATGAAAACCATCTCGCTGAGCCTTGGGAACAAGAGAGGGCATTGGACGAGATTACTGCATTTTTGTATGAATGGCGAGCTTTGGATAACATGTCAGCTTTGGGCGACGTGCAATATGTCGTACAGCGCTTCCATGAGATTGCTGCCTATGTACACAAGTCACAAAAGCCACCAATCGCTTGAAAATTATCCAGCGTAGTGTTTTCGCTTCTAAAGCAGCTGCTGCTAGAAAACTGCGGCCGTTGAAAGTGATTATCGACTGTCCAACTCGTTGGAACAGTACCCGTGACATGCTGGCCAGAATGGTCGAGCTTCAAGTTCCGATGGAGAGATTTTCTGGGTATCTTAAAAGCAAACCAGGAAAAAGGAGCTGGGCAAACCGCAAGTTTATCAGCCTGACGTTGGCGATTATTTCACGATAAAATGCTTCCTTGCTTTGCTCAATCCAATCGGAGCAATATCGGAACACCTTAGCGGCCAAAAGCATCCAACACTCGCCTTGACACTTCCGTGTCTACGCTCAATTGATAGCACCCTAATGAGAGATGATATCTTTGATTATGTAGCAGCAAACGAGCTGTCTTCTCAACACAACTACGTCGATGACACTTTAGAGCTCATGCGCACTGTCCGCCTGCGGTTGTTGGCGCTTTTTCAAAAGCGGTTTAAGAAGTTGCCGAGCGAGTTGTCGTGGATGTCGTACTTGGATCCGCACTTAACTATTATGGAAGGGCTTACGCCAGATGAAGTTAAGAACGCCAAGTCTAGTTTAATTTCCGAGACCGTTGCCTTAGCGGTAGATGCACAAGCTGAGGAAATTGAGCAAGCTCGTCGAGCAGAACTTGAGGAACCACAACTGGATGCACTTAGTGAGGGCTCTATTTACGCAAAGCAGCTTCGTATAAATGTGATATCGAGCATCTACGGACAGCGTGCTGCTCAAGACCCACAAGCAATTGCTGCCTATCGTGCAGAGGCTTTGAAACGGCGTTGTGAGGCAGAAGTGTATCGCTACCTCGATGACACGGCTAGAACTCCGATTGCAGTCAATCCGCTGAAGTGGTGGCGCAAAAACCGAGACGGATATCCTTACTTGGCGTTGCTGGCTAGAAAATGGCTCGGATGCGTTGCTACTTCAGTTCCGTCAGAGCGAGCATTTTCATCTGCTGGCAATACGGTGACAGCGAAGCGGAGCTCATTGAGTCCATTCCTTGGTCGAGACGTGCTTTTTATCCACGAGAATTTTCGCTATCCTGATCCCGAGAACCATGAAGCAAAGAACGCTGAAGCGGAGGGTGGTGAGGCAGAAATCTCTGCTGCAAAGGAGAAGTAGATGCTAGACTACGTGTACAATAGTATCGAAATGAAAGCATTGTGCATTTGAGCGAATTGTTTAGGCGGGTTTTGTGTGCATAGCTGTGTCACTGCGGAGGTAGTCCTGGGCTACTCTCTGGCCAACTTGGGCTCCAGGAGTGAGTTGGAGGGAGTTGCAAAGCCCAGCCGAAAGTTGACAGCCCTACTCCTCAGACAGTCCCCTTGGCAAGCGGATCAGGACAGGATAAGAGATCGAGGGGTGGGGGTTGCATGAGTTTTGTAACAGGACATGTTAATGTTTATCTTTGATATTGTATCGAACCCCTTACCCTTTAATACACGATAGTTCAGGCCACAGGCGCAAAAATTCTGCTTCGAGTTGGAGGGGTTGAAAAACGTGGCTTGATGAAGATTAATGAGGGGAAACAGCAGCTGAAAGCCAACGGATTTGAAATGCTGACGAAAAAGTTTATGACTCTCGAACCAACTACTAACGGCCAACCCTGGTCTACAGCGCTGTAACGATTCAGTACCTTTTGTCTCGCTCCCCACAAACAAGTTGGTTACGCTGTTCACTGATTAAAATGACCTGGATTTAATCGCTTGGATCGCGCAAAGCGTTCTCAACCAGTACGGAGCCTTCGTCACGATAGTTGGAGCTGCCTGCTCGCTATTTGTTGAGCTATCGTCGTCAAACGACCTCTAGTTCCCGTTCAATTAGTCCCTCGAGACCGAATACCAGGCAGATACGGTGTGTTTCCCGACTTAGTTGTCGTGCCATGATGCATGTCACCCTGTGAACGAAATGCATCACCACGGAGGAGCGAATACGAGTCGCTAAACGCTAGGCGTCACCGCGTCACTCAGCAGCTGGCGTGGGGAGCATCATGCAAATCGAGTTGATTAACGTCCGGCTTTAGACGGGAAGAAGTGCCCTTGAGTTCTGTATCGGTATTGGTATGAGCTATCTCTGCTTTCACGACGCCTCTGCTTGCAGATGCTAGCCCCATCGCGACCTGCATCTCCTGGACTCGGCACCAATGTGGGTCTCCAGTGCAAATTTCATCAACGTCGCTCTTCCACAGACGATTTCCACCCGATTATCTTGTGCTCGAACACTAGAGTCATTCCGGAATTTGCTCGCTGTCACTCAAGTTACAACCCCAATCAACCACACCAGACATGGCGTCGCAACACGGACCTGCCGGCCCAAGCAAGTTGGACATCCCAATCCGCTTGTCCTTCGTCAGTGGGGTTAGCAGGGCTTCCCAAGTCAAGGACATTGAGAACAGCTACACTACCGCAAAGACACCCGACAATTCCAACCTTGAAGGCGGTGCGTTGCGTGAAGGAGGAGCCCCCAGTCTCACCAGCCGTGACAGTATCGGTCTTCTCTTCCAATACGCCGCTGTTGGAATCAACTACGGTCTGCTACCGGCAACAGTCTACCCGTTCCTGCAGCAATATTTGAACGCTACCGGTTCGCAAGTCACCACCGCCTCGACGCTTGTCATTCTGCCATGGAGCTTCAAGGTGTTCTACGGCATCCTGTCTGACTGCGTCCCCATTTGCGGTTACCGTCGCAAGATCTGGATGCTCATCGGGTGGGGAGTGTGTATCGCCATGCTGCTGGTGATGGCATTTTCTTCTGCCGGCGACCCGTACTACACCGTCCCGTCGGACCGTGACATCGAGCCCGCCAACTACACGGACGAGATCAGAGCCCGCATCAACTTTGACGCTGGCAACCAGGCCGGCAAGTACGTAATGCTCATGTTCTTCACCGCCATCGGCTACGTATTGGCCGATGTCTGTGCTGATAGTATCGTCGTGGACTATGCTCAACGTGAGCCCATCGACCAGCGCGGTAAGACCCAGTCGGCTATCTACACCGTCCGAACCATCTTCGTCATTATCGGCCAACTCTTGACGGGCTTTTGCTTCAACGGCGAAGAGTACGGCGGCGACTTCAACTTCTCGTTGACGTTCCCGCAGCTCATGGCGATCGTGGCCGCCATCACCGCTCCGATCATCCCCATCACGTGGTTCTTCATCAAGGAAGAGAAGCAGGAACGCATTCCGTTCGGTATCTACATCAACCAGCTATGGGAGCTGCTCCAGAAGCGCGCTGTGTACCAGGTCGTCTTCTACACCTTTTTCCAGAACGTCTTCTCCAGCATCTCGTACACTGCCAGCTCACCAGTTCAGTCCTACATGGTCGGCGTCACCCCATCAACAACACCATCAGTGAGATCATCAGCAACGTCATGTTCATGGGTGGTATCATGGCCACGTCCAAATGGGGCTACACTGGAGCTGGCGCAAGATGATCCTGTTCACGGGCATCTTCGTCATCATCGTGGACGGCTTCACCACTTTCATGACCATCTGGAATGTCTTCCGCAGTCAGTGGTTCTGGTTGGGTCTGCCGATGGCAGTGCAGCTTCCGTATGGCGTTGGCTGGATGATTGCCAACTTCGTGATCGTCGAGCTATCGGGTGTGGGCAACGAAGGCGCCATCTACGGACTGGTTACCATGGTGGGTAATCTGGCGTCCCCGTTCGCGCAAGCTTTGACGCTGGTGATCGATCAACCGCTCAACCTCACCACGCAGCGCATCCAAGAAGACGACGACTCGATTCGCACGGACTTGACGTACGCCGTGCTCATTATGTACGGCATGACCATCTTCTCATGGACGTTCCTAATTTTCCTACCACGACAGAAGGAGGAGACCCAGGAACTCCTTCGCACTGGTGGCAGCAGCAAAATTCTGGGCGGTCTCACCGTCTTCTATGTCTCCTTTGCGTTCGTGTGGTCGCTGATGACCAACATCATGGCCATGTACGAGAGCACGTCGTGCTTGATTATTGCTGGCGGCAAGGGCTGCTGAGGACCTCTACAGATAAGCTTACTATCATACTAGTATCATTGTTGATGAAGTAATAGAACCGCACTCTTTGTTTCCCCAAAACTTCCACACAACCGAATAGCAAGACGAAATATATGTTGTGAAGAAGCCTCGTCCGCTAATCCACAACTACAAAATGACTAGCAACAGTACAGGCAGATATTAGCACTTAGCAGCCGTTGCCGCCGGCGATGATGAGGCACGAAGTGCTGTCGAACATGGCCATTATGTTGGTCATGATCGACCAGACGAAGGCAAACGTGAGGTAGACCACGGTGAGACCGCCCATGAGTTTGCTGCTGCCGCCCGTGCGAAGCAGCTCCTGCGTAGCTTCCTTCTGAGGAGGGAGGAAGACCAGGAAAACCCACGAGAACGCCGTCATGCCGTACATAATGAGCACGGCGTACGTCAGGTCGGCGCGGATGGAGTGGTCGTCTTCTTGGATTCGTGTGGTGGTGAGGTCGAACGGCCGGTCGATCACGAGCGTCATGGCCGTCGCGAAAGGAGTCGACAGGTTGGACACCATACTGATCAGGCCGTACACGACGCCTTCATTGCCAATACCCGATAGTTCGACGATCACGAAGGTGGAGATCATGAAACCAACACCATACGGAAGCTGTACCGCCACCGGGAGACCGAGCCAGAACCACTGGCTGCGGAACACGTCCAAATGGTGATGAGGGTGGTGATGCCGTCCACCACCATCACAAAGAGGCCCGTGAACATGATCATCCACCGCCAGTTCCAGTGCAGTCCCCACTTGGATGTGGCCATGATGCCGGCCATGAAGAGCAGGTTGCCCAGGATATCGCTGATGGTGCTGTTGATCGGCGTGACGCCCACCATGTAGGACGCGACGGGGAGGCGGCAGTGTAGGATATGCTCGAGAACATGCCTTGGAAGAAGTTCATGAACACGACCTGGTACATGACGCGCTTCTGGAGCAGCACCCAGAGCTCAGTCATGTACGCCTTGAACTCCACACGGGGCTTCTTGTCCTCCTTGATAAAGAGCCACGTGATGGGGATGACTGGCGACGTCAACACCGCCAGGATGATCATCAACTGCGGGAACGTCAACGAGAAGTCAAAGTCACCACCGTACTCCTCGCCGTTGAAGCAGAAGCCCGTCAGCAGCTGACCGATGATCACGAAGGCCGTGCGGACAGCGTAGATAGCCGACTGCGTCTTGCCACGACTCTCAAACGGTTCACGCTGAGCGTAGTCAACCACGATACTGTCGGCGCAAACATCCGCCAGCACATACCCCACGGCGGCGACGAACATGAGCATGACGTACTTGCCAGCTTGCGAGGCGGCATCGGAGTTGATGCGGGCTTGGATCTCGGGGTGTAGTCGGCTGGCTTGATGTCGCGGTCGGACGACACCGTGAAGTACGGGTCTCCGGCAGGCATGCAAGCCATGATCAACAGCATAGCGAGGCAAATTCCCCACCCGATCACCATGTACGGTCGCCGACGGTAGCCGCAGATCGGGACACAGTCCGACAGGACACCGTAGAAGGCCTTGAAGCTCCATGGTAGAATGATCAACGTCGCGGCGGTTGTCACTTGGACACCCGATGCGTTCAAGTAGTTTTGCAGGAACGGGTAGACCGTGGCCGGCAGCACACCGTAGTTAAGACCCACCGCAGCGTACTGGATGAGGAGACCCAGACTGTCCTTGCTGGTGAGCTTCGGGGTCTCTCCTTCGCGTAAAGCTCCACTTTCGATGTTGGTCGGGTCGGGGGTCTTCACCGCGGTGTAGTGACTGCTTTCCAGGTCCTTCGGTTGCGATGACCCACTCACCAACGACACCCGGATGGGGATGTCGAGCTTACCCGGGGCATCGTGGTGCGGGGCGGTGGACATCTCTCCACTTGAGCGGAAGCGCTGGAATTCGGGAATGGAATGTGACCGACTGGCGGTTGAGAGAGACGTCGAGACCTCGCCGTAGGATGCAACATGCTCGCCCGTCGGAAGAAGAGACTGTCGAGAATCGTGTTCGATGCGATGGCCGTCGCCAATGATTGACGTTTGATCGGAGCAAGCTTTGAAGTACCGCTACAACCGTCGATTTATGCCAGCTCTATGCGTGTGTCGTTGGATTTGTTGCCCGACAAGCGAAGCAAAGCACTCTGGTTGTCCGAGGATGAGTCCTCGGGGAGAGCGAGATGACATACGGCCGCTGGGAAGCGATCCAGCGGAAATCTGCGCTGCGACTGAAGACGACAGCCATGCCATGCATGACTTGCAGAGCGCCGACGCATGGATTGGACTCGAGTTTGCCTGCACATGTATCAGTGTCTCTGGCCGAGAAAGCCTTGCGAAGATGACGATCAATTGATTAAAAGTGTTAAAACAAAGGCACTCCCGTGTTTGTGCAAAGACCTTGGTGCGTATAGTACTTGCAGCCGCGAGACCGCGAGATCGCGAGACCGCGCGAATTGCGGTATCTGGTGATGTAATCGCCCTTCATGGGGTTTGTTGCCAGTCGCCAACGACAACGGCAGTAACTTTGCGAGCAGACCACTTGCTTTCATTCGCTTCAACTAGCTACAGTATCTAGCGTCGACACCCACCACATGACAAAAGCATCAGCAAGTTGAATAGCTTTGGGTCAAGAAAACTTGAAGCGTTGGGGTAAGCAGTCGTACATACAAGTACAGGGATACAAGCAACTTACAAAGGACCGAAGCTTTGGCATCGTCACTGCAGTAAAGTAGACAAACGCATGCTCGGCAAATATACCCAGGGTATTTGTTGTCACCGACCGACAAACAAGTCGATAGCCAACAGTAAAGACGCAACGCCTTTGTGAAATCCATCCGGACAACGTAATCATCGAATCCATGCTCTCTGAGTAGTTTTGATATGTAGAGACGAACGGTGGCGTGGCTCTTCTCCGACCAATTCAAACGTTTCCGCCACATCTTTCAAACGAAATGCAGCACTCGCACTCTAGCTGTCACATCCGTTCTCACCCGCAATCGTTAGACAGCTCGTCGACGGTACGACGGACAGTATATTCGTTACAACTGCCCAAATTCTCGCTAAAAGCTTAATGAAATGAGAAGGTTTGAACTTCACGGCAACTCTCTCGACGTCAGTGACCGGTTCTGGTTGAGGAAATGGGACTTTGTCGACGCAGCTCGAACGCTGTCGAGAGCTGCAATCACGAATGCCATCGACACGAGCAAGTTCATCTTGAAGCCGATAACAGTGCTAATAGTGGCGGGACGATTGAAGCAGACTTTTGCTGCCCATTGCACCAGAGCACGAACGTGAGCAAGTTGTGGTGTTGGGCTCACCTTGCGAAACAAGGTTACGCGCGACAACACACCTTTGCTGTGCTAGAAAGGTATTCGGAAGAGTTTCTGGAGAAACGCGCAGTCGGAGAGCTATTACGATGTTAAAGTACTTTTGAAGGTTGTTCAAGACAGATCATGCACGCTGAAGTGGAACGATGAGCTTGGCGGGCCTATAAGCTAGTCGAAACGACAGAAATGACAATGATCTCTCTCCGGACCGGTGGTTGCTCTGCCGTGTAAAGTGGCTCCAACAGCAAGCTCCACGTTTCTCCGGTGACTTGACAAGAATATTATGCCGGAGTACTCCTTTATGTCAGCTCGGTCGTTCGGACCTGACGAATCTGTGAAGCAAATTGCTACGCTAGCTGGAAGTGAAGCTTTGTCAATGGGTTTTACTTGCTGGGCAGACGAGTTTCTAGATAGAGACACATACCACAAAATGATGCTCGAGGCCGCTCGAACCAACAATGCCGATGAAGTCGTGCAGTGGCTCGAAGAAAGAATGAGCAAAGCGACAGCGGACTTCGTACTAAGAGAAGCAGTCTGTAGCAACCATTCTGAACTGGGGAACAATATTTTGTGAGCGAGGTTTTTTTGTTTAATTGGGCACAATCTGTACTGTGCGGTGGATCTCGTGGACTTGTTGGTATTTGCAGCAAACTGCGAGCTGATGTGCTTTCAAATGTTCCTTCGGGCAAGCGGAAGTGAAGAGAAACTTCGAAAACAACTCAACGAGATTGACGACCAGAACGTCAACAACTTGTTATATGCGTGAATTTTGGGGACTGTTGCAGACGCGAGCTATCTTCCAAGTCAGCGCGTACAAATTTCTTGCAGGACCGTTTGAGAACTTCACAGTTGTGGCGTTAGGACCCATGTAGACGTACTGGGCTGAGGAGACTCCGCGTAATGAGAAGCTTGGGAATGTCTTAGTGCTTTTAGCTATGACGTTGACGCTCGCTTGGACTGGTAAGCACGGCTTGCATTGGAATTGGCGAGTAGTTGTGGCGGTCACTACAGTAGCCGTTGTAGCGTTGGACGCCACCTGCACGATGTTGGTCACTTAGGATGCCGTTCGTAACCAGTACCTTTGATCGGGTCTTCCGATCGTAGAGTAATTCGTGCATGGAGTGGGTTTCATCGTCTCGACGTGGTGATAGAACTAGCCGAATTAGGCCACGAAGGCGCGCTGTGCGGCCTAGTCACAACCGTCGGGAATTTATCGTCTCCGTTTGCTGCAACGATCTCAAAGACAGTCGATGCACCGTACGAAATCACTGACGAACGAATTCAAAACGACTCGAACGATGTGCATTGGGATATCGCCACTACGCTCCTCATCACGTACGGCTTGCGGTTGCTGTCGCTGCTCTGACTGCCGCTTCTTCCACGATAAAAGAAGGAGGCGCAGTATCTGAAAACTACGGGAGGCACGAGTCGAGCTACGGGGTATATTACGACGATTTACGTGCTCTTAGCGATGATGGTCTGGGCAGTTGTGACGAATATGCTGTCCATCACACCGTCGACGAGCTGTCTAACGATTGCGGGTGGGAACGGATGTGACAGCTTGAGTGTGAGTGCTGCATTTCGTTTGAAAGATGTGGCGGAAACGTTTGTATTGGTCAGAGAAGACGAGTCCAAAAGACAGCGGAAGTCCGTTAGTCGTGCGCGCACAACAGCCGAAAAGGTGTTAAAAGATGAAAGATTTCGTGCAGTAAATGCAACTCTGTGCTTGTCGTTCGTCGAGGACAATACGTTTACGCTTGCAACCGTAGTTAGCGACGATCCAATCAGGAAAGTTAACTCCGCAATCGAGGTTGATAACAATCCGAACATCCATCATAGCAATTTGTGCTGTAATTGAGCTCGAGAGCCCACTCATTCTCAAGTTCGCTCACCACCGCTTAAGTCCGTCACTCGGTACTGTCATGTGTCTTGCCTAGCTGCTGGTTTCCATCGCCGTGGAACAACGAAAGTGTCTCCTCCTCGGCATTGGATTTGTGTCAACACGGACCAAGAAGATGAACGTGGCTTTCTTGGGGCTTTCAAGCAATACTTTGAGAACAAGAAATTAGCTCAACTAGCCGCCCAAGAACTTAAGGCGGCGAAGATAAAGGCTTTCTTGACGGAGATGAAAGACAACGGTAACGTGAGAATTCCAGTCTTCAAGGCGTGGGCCCGCAAAGAAAACTCGTTATCTTGGTTTGACCGCACATATGGGTATGAATCTCTAGCTAATACCCTTCGCGGGAGTACACAATTTACCTCCAAGATGTCGGGAAGACCGACCTGTGGGCTTAACAGCAGCTGGGTCGTGAAGGCTGTAACTTGCCAGAAATTCGAGCCACGACGTGCTTGCTGTTAACTCGCGAAAATACCTCTCTGCTTGTCGACCCCGGGACCAGTGACCGATTCATGGTGGTTGGAGAATGAACTTGTTGCGCACTCAAGCGACAGATTGCCAGGTTTACACGATGCCCAGTATAACATGCTAACGGGGACAGTGCCCACGGAAGCATGTTACATTTTCGCCGTCCCCTAAACTGAAGAAAAGTGTCGCCGATGTTGTAGTCACGTGGGAAAACCGTCTCACCGCTCCCAGCACTGTTATCGTCCTCAAGATGAACCTGCTACGTGTCGATGGCATTTGTGATTGCTGGTGTCCGAGCTACGTCGATCGACCACGACAAAGTCCAGCCATTTCCTGTATTTCTTTTTCCCTGAAATCGATGCTCAACGAGACGGACGACTAGAACGTTAGGTCCAATGTCTCTGGTGTTAAATGTTTTGAATAGCTCATTAAACTTGTACTTGCCATCCTTTTCGGCACTGCCTTCGCCATGCGGTAACGTACGACGACAAAGACGACATTTTTCAGCTGTATCGTCCTTCGGAGTCCTGACTCGCCGTCGACATTACCTTAGTAAAGTTTTTCTAAGGTAAAAAAATGCAATCTCGTATGTCTCAAGAACCCGCGCCAATTTCAATCTGAAGCACATTAGTGATAGTTCGGTCAAAAATCGGTTCGAAAATGAATTTAAAATTACCGTACCTCTCGAGAGTCTCGACGTCGGTGACTGATTCTGGTAAAAACAACTGAAGCAGCTTTACATATTCTTTAAAAGACATATTGGTCTAGCTGGGTATTTTCCGGCTTGCTCATCTCAAGGATACCGACACTAACGTTCGCGTACATCGATCAAGTGCAAGCATGGATCGCGTACATTAAATGTGAGAAGAACGCAATTTTGGCCTTCTGGCAATCAGTTTCCAATTTGTTCTTGATATCCCAAGCCCAACCGCCCAAGGCAACGATGCGCCTTGCCATTTTCGACATCGTTGCTGCTGCTATCGCTGCAAGTCTTGATGTCGCTGTGGGACTATCGACGAGAACCCCTCGCTCTGTCCAAGACAAAATTTGAGCAGCCATTTGGCGCGAGAAACTTGAGGATCACCAATGAAGAGCGCGTTGGGAACCTCGCCCCAGTGGACGACGAAATCAAGGCTCTAAGAGACACGTTGGCGAGGGAGCACATCGAGGCGAACAAAATCATCCAGCAAATCGACACCAACAAATGGACCCCGACAATGTCGCCGAAAAATTAAAGATCATGGACAAAGAGGAGTTTGCGGCCAAAAAGGCGACCATGACTAGAGATCAACTCGAAAAAGAACAAGGAAAGCGCCAGTTCTTGTACCGCTACTCTGAGCACTACGCCAAGGTGATAAAAAGAACAAACGAGCTGCTGCAACCAATTGGCTTAGTCCGACGAAACGGAATGGAGTGATACCAACCGAATAAAAAAATCTCTGGATGCATCTCGGCTTGCTCGTGTTGAACCCCAACGTCTCAGTTGTTTTCGAAGTTTCTCTTCACTTCCGCTTGCCCGAAGAAACATTTGAAAGCACATCAGCTCGCAGTTTGCTGCAAATACCAACAAGTCCACGAGATCCACCGCACAGTACAGATTGTGCCCAATTAAACAAAAAAGCCTCGCTCACAAAATATTGTTCCCCAGTTCAGAATGGTTGCTACAGACTGCTTCTCTTAGTACGAAGTCCGCTGTCGCTTTGCTCATTCTTTCTTCGAGCCACTGCACGACTTCATCGGCATTGTTGGTTCGAGCGGCCTCGAGCATCATTTTGTGGTATGTGTCTCTATCTAGAAACTCGTCTGCCCAGCAAGTAAAACCCATTGACAAAGCTTCACTTCCAGCTAGCGTAGCAATTTGCTTCACAGATTCGTCAGGTCCGAACGACCGAGCTGACATAAAGGAGTACTCCGGCATAATATTCTTGTCAAGTCACCGGAGAAACGTGGAGCTTGCTGTTGGAGCCACTTTACACGGCAGAGCAACCACTGGTCCGGAGAGAGATCATTGTCATTTCTGTCGTTTCGACTAGCTTATAGGCCCGCCAAGCTCATCGTTCCACTTCAGCGTGCATGATCTGTCTTGAACAACCTTCAAAAGTACTTTAACATCGTAATAGTTCTCCGCTGTAATAACTGCGCGTTTCTTCAGAAACTCTTCCGAATACCTTTCTAGCACAGCAAAGGTGTGTTGTCGCGCGTAACCTTGTTTCGCAAGGTGCGCCCAACACCACTTCAGGACATGGGTATGTCGCCTGTGCATTGCTAGATGAAACGCATTTTCCCAGTCCATCATGACCAAAGGCAAATAGGAAACCAGAACTCCAGGCTCTCCATTCAAGCACGCCTCAAAATCTGCCGCGTTTTCACAACAGGCGTCGTAAACTTCGTGATCGTCGCTGCAACAGTGTTTGCATTAATAGTTTTCGTCTTCATGACAGCTCTCAGCACCAAATTCACTGCTGTCGTTGGTTGTGGCGACCGCCACCATGACCCAGCGAAAGACGTGTGGATGTACCTCACCGCCGTCCAAGCAGGCGGTCTGATACCACTTGGAACTCTTGTGCCGCGCATGACCCGCTAGCCAATTCAGAACTGGTTCACTGCTGCCTTGGCGACAGGCCTCCATTATAGCGTCGTCTCGATGTGCAAGACCAGATATTCGCCAAATTTGAGCTGAATATGAGGTGTTGCAAGGCCACGGAAGACAGGCACATAACGGAGTGATACGCTAACAGCTTTAGCAGTTGGAGGCCTCGGTTCTGCGCTGTAACTTGGCGTCCGGAAGCCTCGAAAATGATTGCAGCCTTCCACGCTGCACTTCATCTTGCTGAGCTTTTCGTTTTGTGGGTCGGGATCAGATGGTGTTGTGGAGCGTCCCACACCGTGTCCTACATATCCCATACTCAGTTCAAGTGTATTTGTTACCGCCAATTTTCATTCTCAAACAAATTGGCGCCAAGAGCAACGAAGGATGAACTACGGCGGCTACGAAGCGTACGGCAACGACGACTACAGCTCCGGCGGGGAGGCTTCATGTCCAGCCAGCCTTCTGGCAGTCAGACGACTCCCAGCAAGCGCAGCGGCGGCGCGCAGAGCATCCTGCCGGTGACTATCAAGCAGCTGCAGACCTTGAGTGCTTCTGCGGACGACGATGCACTGCGTCTAGACGGCCAGGAGGTCCACACAGTGCGACTTCTTGGCCTGCTGACGTCGCTGACGCCTCACTCCACCAACCTGCGCTTCCAATTGGACGACGGGTCGGGTGTTTTTGACTGCCAGTACTTTGTGACTGGCGATGATGCCGATGCCAGTGAAGGAGAGATGAACCGACTGCGAGAGGGCAGCTACGTGCGCGTAGTGGGGAAACTCCGGTCCTTCCAGGGCAAATACAGCCTGTCTTGCTTCAATGTGACTCCCGTGGAGGACATGAACGAGCTGACGCACCACTTCCTGGACGTCATATACGTGCACTGCTACAACTCCAAGGGACCGCTCAACAGCGGTACACAAGACGTGAAAATGACGTCGTTTAACACGCCAACGAAAACGGAGAGTGGCGGCTGGAACCAGCCGAGCGCCACGGGAGGATTCGGTGGAGGAGCACTGGACTACGGCATGATGGACTCCAACTTCTCCCCCGATCAAAAAGCTATCTTGGACGTGCTGGGAACTTGCACGACGGACCATGGACTCAAGGTCGACCAGATCTTTAATAGCTTGAGTGGACAGATGAGCGAGCAGCAGCTCCGCAGCGCGCTGAACTACCTGACGAGTGAGGGGCATGTGTACTCGACCATTGACGAAGATCACTTCAAGCGTACCGCGTAGATCTGCCATGTTAGAGAGAAAGTTTCTCGCACCTCCCTAACTAATTAGTCCTCCTCAAAAAGTGTTGCATGGTTTCCACGCATCAAACCAGTTGACGGAGAGTTCAGCGTGCTGTTTATTTCGTAGTGGTCTATTGTATACGCTTTATTCAAAACTGGTTGCCAGCGTCCTGTCATTCCATGTCAAAGTCATCCAGGTCGCCGTTGAAGAACGTGTGTTTGATAGTCTCGTAGACGCCAAAGCAGATGCCCGTGGTCGGCATAATCGCCATCGTACGAGCCGAAGCTCCTTTCCAGAGTACGGCAGGTCCTTCCCTCCGTACAGACTTCACCAGACAATGGCGCAGTCCAAAGTATTTTTGTGCTTTCCTGCGTCATGAGACACACAGTGATCACATCCAGCGGGTTGGTCAAGAACGCCGACATGCCTCCAGCCACCGCACCAACGGCCAGCGACTCTGCAGAATTCAGCGGACGCTCCACTTCGTTCGCCACCAAATACTGGTGGTATCTGTGCTTGATGGTCTCGTAGAACAGGAACGAGAAGGCCGAGAAGAACGTGTCTACACTCAGACACGCCGAGTATCCGACATAAAGTCCCTTAACTCCTTCCGACCGCACGATCGACATTGCAGCATGCAGTGTCCCCTTGTAATTTTGCGTGTACTTGACGACTCCTCCACTGGCGTTGCGAGGGTTGCGCCCCAGTTGCAACCTGCTCTTGATCACTTCAGATGGCACAGAGATCAACGAGATGATGGCTTCACTAGCTGCTCCAGCTAAGAAATAGACCACTCCGCGGTGCTTCTCTGACACTGCAGGAGCTGCCGTGGCCTTGAGCGTCTCGTACGTGCCAAAGTACATGGCTGCACAGACTGGAGACGCCAACAGCGTCGTGCTGAGGCCGCCGAAGTAGCCTCGGAAGCCTTCTTCCTTGAGGATGGTCCGTACTGACCGTAGAATCCCGCTGTACTTGGGCGTGGGGCGGTTCTGGATCTTCATACGCAAGTTGATGACTTCCAAAGGATGCACCACCGAATCCGCCACCACGCCGGCCACTGCACCCGAACAGAGCGCACGCACAGCAGGGAAACAGCCACAGCAGCAGACGTGGCTGTCACGGACGTCGAGCCGCTGCGAAGGCTGCTGCAGGTCATGACGCCCGGCAGCGGAGCCGAAGCGGTCATGGATAGCGGAGACTTGTCGAGCAAGAGAGGGAGTGACCTTGGAGCTCCTGGCCACAGGTTTTCGGGAACATTAGACGGAGAAATTGTAGGTAGTATAGTGAAGGCAAATGAAACGAACGTTTTTCTGGATCGATGCGCGTAGAAAGGGCTTCTTCAAGTGGACGGTTTGGCGCGTTGGGGACACTTGCCAGGTTGAAATTGTCCACCTGAAACCGTTACTTGGAGACAATCAACGGACATCGAGGAAGCTTTCATCGAGAGCGGTATCGTCGTATCAACTGAAGGTCTCCTTTGAAGGCGCTGACGCATGACCAACGAAGAAGGAGACAACGCTGGACGAAGAGACGACGGCACGGCCTTCCATGAGCAAAGCACTGTAGCTGCTTCCTGGCAGCAGTTTGATGTGCCTGCGAGGAAGCTTCCAAGTGCAGTTGTGGTTGCAATCGTGGCCACGAGCGAGTCTGCACCACCGAGTCTGGTGGTGCTGATCAATTTGGTGGCAGTTCAGCAAAGGTGCAGCGTCGGGGCTCCTACAAATCGGAACCCCAGTTCGAGACAACAACAGCGGAGTATGCATGCAACTTGAGAAAAGTGTGCTTGGCGAAAGCTGGCACCCGGCGACTACTGCAACGAGAGCAGAAGCCTACAACGCTGCCGTCGCCATCGCCGTCGCCATCGCCGTCGCCGTCGCCACGCACAGCATGCGGTAAGGCTGGGCAAGTTCGGCACACAAGTGTCCAGGCAATTCTGAATGTAGGTCGCTTGGGGCGCAATCGCCTCGTAAACCGAAAGTCATCGGCTTCATCTTCTTCTTTGCCAATGGGCCGGAAGAACTCTCGTGCAGGGGTCGCTGGGCTTCTTCTCCTTGATCTTCATGCAGGTGGGTCCAACGTCGTTGCCACAACCACTTCCGTTTCATTTTCATGCGCGGCGCCAAGTAGCCGCTAACTTAAAACATTTTCCCACCTCCCTTTCCTCCTACACTTTTCCTCCACACTTCATCTCCGCAATAGTATACCCTCCACACCAAACGCGGCATTTGTTTGTCGCCTTCCTTTGCTTTCTTCTTCACATGCCCAGCGGACACTGTCCTGGAGCTGGCAGGCGTCGACTGAGTCTCGTGGGCGGTTCCTTGCAGAGCCCCTTCCTCTCTCTGTGCTCGGTAAAGTCCGTGGCCTGCTGTCGACACAGCACCGGACACGGCGGGGGCGGCCCCAGCCCGTCAAAGTCAAAGTCCTGCGGCTGCTCCTGTTTGTCCTGCTCTGCTCTGCACGCTTGACACTGTCCTCCTGGGGCCTGCAGACACTGGCAGCAGCTCCGGTCGGTCGATAATGTCCCTTCACGCATCTCGCAGAGACTCCTGAACGGTCCAATGGGACAATCTCCCCGGACTGATGACGCTGGCGAGGCTAGCTGCGAGACACGATGGATGAGGCCTGGACTTGGAGCTCGTGCCCTTGCTTGACGCTGTTGAACCGCCCTCCTCCAGCCGTGCCTGACGAGTTCAGATGTGCACGACAGGCTGCGGAATCGCAAAAATGAAAACACCAACATTCTCAAATACTTGATATTTGTATGAGTACTAGTCCTGACCAGTTTGTGTGTCTTACACGATATACATTGACCTAACTGAGAATCAACCCTGACTAAAATCTGACTTTGGTACTTCCATTTCGGATCAACCCTGAAGTGCTGTGTGGAAGGCTGCAAACACCTGCGAGGCTTCCGGAGACCAACGTATCTGCCGGTTCCACAGCCTCCAGTTGCTGCAATTATCCCCGCTCTACTCCGATACATCTCCTCATTCGACGGTATCGACACCACGACCCTCATTGCCAGCAAAATCAGCAAGTATATCGATCTCGCGCCTCGTATCGACTCGCTAGTCGACGCTTGCCGTCAAGGCTGCAGTGAAGAAACACTCGACTGGCTGGGAATTCATCTGTGGCACAAGAGTCCGCCATAGTACCAAACTGCCTGCTTCGACGCCGGTGAGGATCATCCGCACAATGGGCCATGCAGCGAGCCCAGCCCCGATCCCCAGAGCCTTTGACAGCAGCCAATTTGGTGCTGGCAGCAGCTCTAGGAGACAAAGAGATCGACCCCAACACCATTTTGTGGATTGCGCAGGTGGTGACAAAGTTGTGCCCAATAAACTTCCCAGAGCCTGAGAGTGTTCTGTTTCTTGACGCGTGTTACGACGGAGAACCAGTCGGTGTTTTAGAGTGAATGGCCTCTCACATTCCTGTGATCTACATGAACTGGGGGCAGGCATTTACCGTTGGGATGCAGGGGGTCACACACTTTGGAGTGGCTTTGGTCACACCTGGAGAAAAGAGCGGCATCAAACAGCACACATTTGCCGCACTAGAAACAGTTTTGCTCTTGTCCCTCTGCTTCTGCTTGAAAGGTAGGGTATTAGAACCGCTGCGACTGGCACTGCGAGGAACATGCGCATTCTTCGACAGGCAAATGTTAAGCAGCTGGTCATTAATCCCGACAGGAAAAGCTTCAACTGGGTGCTTGAACGCAATCTGTACGAAGCGAGCAGTCTCGTCAAGGTGCTGCGAGGTTTTGCGAAAGCAAACACGGACCACTTGACTGCCATGGAAATCCTTTTAGAGGTTATTGAGCAACGGGGTTATTAAATAGTCAGTCGTACCTCGTCCAGCAGAGGAGCGTACAACACATCAGAAGGCGCTGGAAGTTCGGCGAGGTTACTGCAACGAGTTGAGTGGATCAGATCAGCGGGCTGCGTCATTGTGACACGCTTTATTCATGGCCTCACCTCCACGTTACCATGTCAACCTGGTTTGCACACGTGAGTTACGCACGGACTGCGTATAACGTAAGGACTATCCCCATTGTATCGCACTTTCCGATCCCAGCTGCTCGTCGCTTTTTACTGTGAAAGATTCGTCTCGTGCACAAACACCAACTCACTCTTCAGTTTACTGCGACGACAACAAGCGAGCAAGATGAAGTGGTTCCGTACCGACAACACCGCGCAGTGCGAGTGTTCGTACGTGAAAGAAGAGTTCACACCCAAGACACCCAAGGACTTGGAAGCGGATGCAGCGCAAGGAAGAGATCAACGTCTTTAGCAAGAAACACGTCGGTCTGGTGGCTCAGGTCATGGTGGTGGGTCTCTTTATTGGAGCATTGCCGTCCACGGTCTACCCGTTCATCCAAGTGTATCTCAACGCCAGTGGGGCTCAAGTGATCACCGCTTCGACGCTCATCCTCCTGCCATGGACTTTTAGAGCGTTTTTCGGAGCTCTCTCCGACTGCTTCCCGATGTTCGGCTACCGTCGTCGGCCTTACATGGTTATCGGCTGGACCATCTCTGTTGCTATGCTTCTCACGATGGCGTTCATGGAGGTCGGCGAGCCGTTCTTCGTGAATCCGACGGACCGTTTGGTCTCACCAAAGGACTATACGCCTGAAATTGAAGCGAGACTGAACCGTGATGCTCCTTCGAAAGCTGGTCGCTATGTATTCCTGATGATGTTTACAGCTTGTGGATATGTGTTGGCAAGTGTGAGTGTCGATGGTTTGGTGGTGGAAGTGGCGCAACAAGAACCATTGGAGACACGGGGGCGAACGCAGTCCACGATGAACGCAGCGTTGGTGTTCACTGGCGCTTTGGGTCAAGCACTTGTGGGCTTTGCTTTCAACGGAGTGGAGTACGGCGGATCGTTCGAGTTCTCTCTCACCTTCCCGCAGCTTATGCTGATGCTCGCTATCTGCGCTGCTCCGATTATTCCTGTGTCGTGGTTCTTCGTGGAAGAAACATCCAAACCTGCTGTGTCGTTTTCAAAGTACGTGGGCCAGTTTTGGCAAGCCATGAAGACCCGCGCAGTCTACCAGTTCGTCTTTTACTCATTTTTCAGCGGCATTTTTGCTAGTTTCTCGTTCACTGCAATGACTCCAGTGCAGCTTTACATGGTGGGAGTCACTGCCGTCAACAACGCTCTGAGCGACATGATCGGAAGCATGTTGTGCTTCAGCGCATTTGTCATCATCGGCAAGTACGGCCTTGGATGGAATTGGCGAGTGATCACGGTCAGTATTGGCGTTCTGGTGCTAGTTCTTGACAGTGTCTTCGCGTTCATCACGATCTGGGATGTGTTTCGAAGTCAGTGGTTCTGGCTCGGCCTCCCATTGTGATCATCGTCCCATTCTACATTCATCACCTCATCTGCAGCTTTGTGGCTGTGGAATTGATCGACGAAGGTCGAGAGGGAGCGATGTTCGGCCTGCTGATCAGTGTCAACACTATTGCGAATCCATTTGCGACCACATTGACCCGAATCGTCGATGGTTATTGGGACTTCAGCAACGAGCGGATCCAGATCGACGACGACTCTGTGCGACTGGATATCACCAAAGCCATGCTGCTGATGTACGGCATGACGATTGTGTCGTGGCTGTTCCTGTTCCTCCTACCGAGACAGAAGACGGAGGTGCAGGAATTGAAGCGATCCGGCGGTTCGAATTCACTGTGTGGCGCTCTTACTGTTGCATATTTGAGCTTCGCGCTCGTGTGGTCCATTGCATGCAACGTCCTGGCGATTATCCCTAGTACGAGCTGCCTCGTGATCGCTGGCGGCAAAGGATGCTAGCAATGAAATAAAACTGCTGCCGTCTGGACAAGACCGCTAGAGCTAGATGTTAGCCTTTGAATCTTTTAACCATCGATCAAATTGGGAAGAATCCTGTTTGTGTGCAGCTGGGGGTTAACAGCGCCTGGTAAAGCAAAAAGTATCTACCACGGGTAGGCGTTCTTGAGGTTGGTCTCGAAGTTCCCGTCGGTGAACGGCACCTTAGACGATCTCTTCCACTCCCAGCCGAAGTCCGCAGTCGCCAGTGCGTTTTGGGCTGCCCCGATCATCTCACTCCACATGACCAAGTCCTGAGACTGCCCACTTCTCCACGTCGTCTTGAGGTTGTGTCCTTGCTGAAAAGCCCAGTATCGAAGCTGGACGCTCTTGCCGTCCAGTTCGTCTGCATTCGGCGGCGCATACATGAAGTGGGTAAATACCGGCGACGACCGAGACGTCGACACCGCCGAAATCGTCGAGTTATCCTCATCTAACCAGATGATCGCGTGCTCCCAGGAATGGCGCTTTGTGTACGCTCACGGGAAGTACCAAGCGTACATAAAGATTTGAGTGCCCTTGTACACCGTTGAGCGGCCGTACACTTGAGACCCGTAGCGAGAACCAGCGCAGGTGTCTCCAGTCAGCAGCCGATTTCCTTTGCCACCGCTGACGTTGCCTTCTTCGTCGACGGCGGGATACGGGTTGCAACCACGGCGGATGTAGAGCTGCGGCTTGAATTGCAACGCCATCTTGGACTCTTGCGTTGTGGCTTTCGTCTCCGGGAACGGCTGCACTTGGTCGTAGTCGATGACTGCCGCTTGAATCGATACGACGGCTGCTGTCAAGGTGGTCGCTAGAAGAACGCAACGTAGGAGGCCCATGCGGAGTCGGTTTGGAAATGACAAGCGAGGCAGCGTGGTTGAGCTTTGGCGAAGCTGATGTAGGATCGTCGATGGGATCGGCAGCTACGCGCATGCCTTGGCGCAATACAGAGATCCGTTTGTAAGCAGTGCCTGCGTAGCATCAACCCGTAGCATGGACTTCCTGGGAAGCAGGATTGTTGTCAACGTTAATAATATGTTCGCCGGTGAGATTTGCGTTCCCAACCTAGTCATGATATCGCCTTCCACTATCTTGTGTTTTCCGTCACGCTCGCCCGAACAGGTGTAGATCTGACTCAAACTGTACGTTGCCGTTTCACACTTCGCCTTTGTTGTTCAAACCACTTCACGTCTTCGGTATTGCCATTTTCGACCGCGGTCTTGAGCATCCAAGTGCAGTATTTGTCTTCCACCAAAACGTCTAAAGCCGAGCGCGTAAAGTTCGCCGACAACGACCAAACAAGGATTTCAGGCGTAAACGTGGCCATCCTCCGGCCGAGCCACTTAAGCTTGCAGCGGAAGCCACTTTGCACAACAGATCTGCCACCGGCATCTTGAGATATTGCTCCTCTTCGTGCCGTCAGCGGCACCGTCAAAGCGCTCCGATCATGCGCTTCCTTCAACTTGTTCTCAACTCGGGTCGCTACTTAACCTTTAAAATCGTACTAACATCCATGGGTGCCATTTCCCTGACCATTTTACCTTCGGGCTCGCGCGAATCCAGCCATTCCAGCGAACCGATCCATCACTGCTAAGACACCTGTAACAGGCGCTGTTTGACACTTTGCTTTGTTCTCTGTGAGTGGAGCGGTCCACAAGGTAATCCACATATTGTTCCAGATTTCGCATACAGTAACCAAGTACTTTCATTGCGGAGCGCTTCAGATAATATCCCACCTGGAGATATAGGCACGTGTATTCTTGTTTAAAAAGCAAAAAGTATGTTGTCGAGCAACAAAAGTACCTCTACCACGGGTAAGCCTTTTGAGGTTCTTCAAGAAGTAGTCGTCGGCAAGCGGCACCCTGTCGGATCTTCTCCATTCCAAGCCAAAGTCGGCCGAAGACAGAGCGATCTGGGCCACCTCGGGCATCTCGTTCCACATGATCAAGTCCTGGTACTGTCCCTGTCTCTTCGTAGGCTTGACGTTGTGGCCAACCCCGGACGACCAGTAGCGCAGCTGCACGCTGTCCCCGTCGATCCATTGGTTCTTGACCGGCGAGTACTTAAAGTACTTGAAGAACACCGCCGACCGCGTCGTCGACACTCCAGCGATCGTGGCGTTATCGCTGTCCAGCCAAACGATGGCGTGCTCCCAGGAGTGGCGTTTCATTCCAACTCTCGGGAAGTACCAGGCGTACATGAAGGCCCAGCTGTTCTTGTAGAACGCCGTGCGGCCGTACACCTGAGACCCATAGTGGGAACCAGCGCACGTGTCTCCTCCGGTCAGCAGCTTCGTTCCTTTGCCACCGCTGACGTTGCCCTCCTCGTCGACGGCGGGGTACGGGTGGCAGCCTCGGCTAATGTAGAGCTGCGGTTTGAAATTCAACGCGAGCTTGAACTCTTCGGTCGTGGCCTCGGTCTCCGGGAAGGGCTTGACTTGGTCGTACTCGATTTTCGCGGCTTGAGTGGAGACGACAGCAGCCGCCAAGGTGGTCGCGAGAAGTGTGCGGAGGAAGCCCATGCTTGCTTGGAAGTCAATTGAGAAATGACCACCAGAGCAACCACTTCCGTCCGCAACGCGCTTGAATGGCTTCTGGACGAATGCAGGCAAGCCGGATTGAGGCATCTGAGGAAGGATCGTCCATGGGATCGGCGACTTCCAGACCCCAATCAAAAGCATCATTGGAATCAGGGAAGGCAAATCCTGATGCCGTCCAGCTGTAAATATAGTATACGTCACTTTGTTATGCCCCACAATCGCTTATAATAAGACACAGGTGAGATTGGCCAATCAGAGACCATGACTGCAGCCGCTTGTAATGAGACATAATGACAGGTACGCATCAAACTGTACACCAAAGCAACAACTATTGTACTGGCCATAAAAGTTGACACCGCAGAGCGATGTTGGCCCACGCCGACGTCCGTTACTCGGCTAATATTGGCCGTTTGAGGCTGTTTAGACCCGCAACATGATCCTGAAACACTCCTCCATCTACTCCACAAGGCCTCCTCGTGCCGTTCTGAGTGCCAGCATGGCAAGGGAAGAAGACCAGTGAAGCCGAGGATGCGATGATTGTGAGTGCCTACAAGTATTCCCTCAAAAATCAAGAAGGAGAGCCTCGAGGGGCGGGGCGGACACGGGAACTTGTCCACGAATGCATTGGGACTCCAACAACCACCATTTCGCGCGTGTGGGGAGCCTGCGAGGCGAGTGAGAAGGCCGAAAGTGTCGAGGTTGGTGCTCTGCGACTTGCCAATCCTAACTATTAGCTACCTCCCGTAATTTATAAGGTCTATTTTGCAGGTACAGGGTGAAGAGGGAAACAGTAGAATTAACAGTGGAAAGGTGCATACAGGGAAGTGCAAAGGGAAGAGGACAAGAACCTCCGCGCGCTAGAGGATGAAGCCATCGAGTGTGTGGATGCTGGAGAAGGAGATCGCCAGCGACAGTCAAGATGAGGACCCATAAGATTTAATACAAGAGCAGCTCCTCAGATTTGGCGTGATGCAATCATCATTTTGCTGTTAAGTCGAGTTGACGCCTCAAAACCCTAAATTTACCCTAAACACCAGATGTTTTGGCATATGTTCCACTTCTGGGCCAATGAAAGCCTCAGGTTTTGATGAATGATCGGCTAGCCCTAATGAAGCCCTTTCCCCAAACTTTTGGCTGGCCGAGAAATTTTTTGGAGCGACTGTAGCTCAAAAACGACGCAGAATTGGCCAAATCTGACCTCAAAATCGGAATCTACGCACATGAATTACCCTTGTATCAAACTATCGTATATGGAAAGTCACCATCTTCTTGGCGAAAAACGCCATAGAGTTACGGTATCAACTATTTTGGCCAGTACAATAAAAAGTCTTTCTGGTGGAAAGAATGCCATGTCGTCATTCCCAACTGAGCTCTTTCTTAGTGCGGTGGGAAATCGAGCTCCGTGGCGAAGGAGTTCCTGTAACAACAACCATACCACGTCAACAAGCGCTTCAAGAAACGAAAGATGCTAATATTTCTTGACTTCTCCGCCTCGTAGTCGTGGCAAACGCTAAAGGCGCCATCAGTTTGCTCGAAAACGTATTCATTCCAGAAGATCTGTTAGCCGGGCCAGACTGTTGCCCAGTCTCTTCGCGTGTGGGCCATAACAAAGGGAATTCGGTATGTACTGTACTCCCGGAGACTGCGCAGTCTTCAAAGTGTACGCTAGCGGGGTTTACAATACAGTGCTTGCGTACGAATCTGATCGAGTTCAAGTGGGAACCTTCCGTATCTCCAAACAATCCATTCTACCACGGGTAGGCCTTCTCGAGGTTGGTTACGAAGTTGGCGTTGATGAATGGCACCTTCGGTGATCTCTTCAACCCCCAGCCAAAGTCCGCGTTCGACAAGGCACTTTGCGCAGCCACAGGCAAATCTCCCCACATGACCAGATCTTGCGATTCCCCACTCTGGACGTGGGCTTGAGGTTGTGTCCATGCAGGAAATCCAAGTACCGCAGCTTGACACTGTCGCCGTCCAGAGTGTCTTCGCTTGGTGGTGCGTACGCGTAGTAGTGGGTTATCGCTGACAATCGGGACGTCGTCACGGCTGAAATCGTGGCATTATCGTCGTCCACCCACACGATCGGGGCTCCCACGCGTGGCGCTTCATTCCAGCTCTCGGGAAGTACCAAGCGTACATGAAGGCCCACTTGTGCTTGTAGATGGCCGAGCGGCCATACACTTGCACCCCGTTAGGCGAGCCGTCGCAGGTGCTGCGTAGCAGCCTTGCGCCACTACCACCACTCGTGTTTCCGTCTTCATCGACGGCAGGGTACGGGTGGCAGCCTCTGCTGATGTAGAACTGCGGTTTGAAATTCAACGCGAGCTTGAATTCGTTGGTCGAAGGCTTGGTCTCGGGGAATGGCTGCACTGCGTTGTAGTCGATTGTAGCCGCTTGGATGGAGACAACGACTGCCACGAGCGTGGTCGTCAGAAGTACTCGATTCAGATGACCCATCTTTTTACTTGTTCGGCCGCCGAATCGGAAATGACGTACGGATCACTGGTTCCATGTGAGTGGTGAGCGACGCGAGGAAAACGAGCAGCCAGACCGGCCAGAGCCTGATGAAGGATTCTCGATGGGATTGGCGACCAACGAACTCCAAGCTTTGTAAGCAGCGAAGTCTGCCCTGTTGTTATCAGAAAGATAACGGAGTTCCGCTCCTTGGATCATCACTGATGATTCATCAGCTCCAAGGTAACACGTCATTGGATGCGGATGAAAGCGTTACTTTCGGTCCGGCATCCGTAGACAGCTACGCTTCAGCTTGACCAGTTGGTTATAGGTCGTCGTGTGAGGACACAGCCTCCTGTAGTTGCCAAGTTGTTCCGGGATCTCTCCGTACGCTCGAGGCACTCGACCTCGTAAGATGGCAGTCAGATCTTCGTTGCACTGTCTCGCTGCCAGTTCCTCCGCCTCCCGTGGATGCCGCGTGTGGGCATGCGGCCGTCGCTTCTCCTCCTCTACGTCTCGTTGTCGTCGTGCGATCACTTCGGCCAATTTAGTCCGGTCAAAGTGCAATGGGTCGACTATCCGAAGCGTGTTAAGCATCATCGCGTCTTTGACGTGGTAGTCGAGGTCGTTGTCGCGAGCCATGGAAGGGGAAGAGTTGATCTCAATTAGCCACGGACGTAACTCAGCGTCCAGTAGAATGTCGTAGCCAAGTAGGTCAAAGCTGTTGACTTGGTAGGGGATGTGGTCTTCACCGCAGAGAAGCGCCTTCAGCACAACCTCTTCGATGTTACGTTTGACTTGGTCGACGTTGACTCCTTCGGCTGTAAGTCTCCGCCATAGATAAGCCAACGTGGTCTTCGTCCCTCCTGCATCCGTTTGCGCTGTCGATTCCTTCGAGACATTCGCAATAGGGTTGGAACTGCCCGCGATTGCCTCTTCATTATCCTTTTGGATGCTGCTGTTGGTGAGATGAATAAAAATATTGCTTAGATCGCCGTCTTCGTACGGTCTTGTGCACAAACGAACAAATCCTTCGTCGTAGAGAAAAGCTTCGAGCGGATTGAAGGACGTCACGAGCACATACAGCCGCAGGTCAAACTTAAAGCCGTCCAGTAATCGAGGGTTGGCAATGTACTCTTGGATCACCACTTGTTCGCCGTAGATCACTTGGCCCAAGTCGTTGACTAACGAGATCCCTCGTCCACGTGAAAGAGCGACAGGTTTCATGATCCAAATGTTCTTTCCCTCTGAAAATCCTTCACGTCGAAGTTTCTCGGCTCGCTCTTGAAAAGCTTGCACGAATTGAACATACTCTTTCGGGAGTAAGAATGTCGGTGGGATAATGTCGAAAGCTTGACGAAGACGACCCCAGCAGCGATATACTTGCCAATATGCTTCTTCAAATAGTCTTTACGAGTGAGAGCTTTGGCGTGTTGGAAATGGTTGACTTTCTGCCATGCGAGTAGCGTCTGACGCTCGACACGTGGCTTGCTCCATGTCCACAACAAATTCCACGTCGTCTTGAGTCCCAAACCCGATGGATGTTCCTCCCAGCCACCACCTAAACGTTGCAAAGCTTCCGTCACTATTTCAGATACCTCTTTTCTGGCTGTCGAGTTGATTCGGTAGTGCGGCGTCCATGGTGTTGCAACTGCCATGGGGACCATCCCTTCCGGAGCGATGATCTTCGGTCCAAACACTGTGGCGTAGTCGTTCATGATACTTTGCCAGCTTTCATAGAGTTTCTGCTGCAACCGCATGGTATGTTCGCCGGAAGCACCAATAGGTCGATGGTACAGAGACGACGACGACGAAATATGCGCCGAGTTGTGGCCTTGATACTGCTCGAACACCGACGTGAGGATGCAGTGGAAGTTGCTGAAGTAGAAGTGGTAGTCCTTGCACTCGGCTACGGGGGCCCGTGGTAAACCAACTTTCTTTGACTTCGTCTGAGCTTTTGAACGGGACGAGCAGCGAATTCTGCAGAACTCTGTCGGACTTCATCTATCCAGTTTTGTTGAGGTAAGTCTTTGCTTTGGTCAGACCTCATCTCGACCTGTACAATGCTGTCCACCCACTCGCACTGTTTGTCATTGTCCTGGAGCTCGATACACATCTGGTCCTCTTTGTTTGCTACTAACTGTAAAGCTTGGCAATTTGTTGGAGCCGACGGAGATTTTGCTGGTGGAAAACTTTCGTCGACACAGTTGGCTCGCGATTCCTTTTCCGCTCTTAATTGCTTCAATTTGGCCGCGGCTCGAGACGTTATGAAGTCGTGTAGATTAAATGTATTCGTTTGCTCTTGCTCTGGTTGCATGTCGTTGTCTTTGTCGTTAGTGCTGTGGTCCAACGGAGCTTCGTCAACCTGGTCACTCTTCGTATCGTCAGCCACAACGTCGACATTCGGCTCTAACTCTGGTGCAGTCGACGCGATTTCCTCTGTGACCGCGTCTCCCGTCGGTGGTTCAACTGGACGATCAATAGCTCCTGGTTGTTCATCTACAACTTTATCCTGGTCATCATCCACAACATCAACACTTGCATCGTCTTTATCATCTCCGCTTGCAATGTCCCCTTCGTCATTATCATCTGTCGGTTGAATTTGCACGTCGAGAGCAAGGATGGCCTGCTCATTCGCCTCATCACTCTCAGAGCAATTGCTCACGTCGCTGGCTTCGCTGTCGCTAGCACTGTCATCGTCCTTTTGTAGCAGCAACTTCACTCCATCACTATTGACTTCTTGTGTTGTTTCATTCTGCTCTTTCTTCTTCTGTCGCGTTTGCTCCTGCTTCTTCTTGGCTTGTAGTGCTTGTCGAGCTATAATGCGTTGATGAGCAGCTTGTCTTCGGTGCTCACGGTCGCGTTCGAGTTGCTGGGCTTGGTATTCTGCTTCCTCTTCTGAACTTCGCTTTACCGGTCGTGGTCTTCGCCGTTTCTTGCTTCCGGCGGATACCACAAAGCTGCTAGTCGAAGCGACTTGCATCTTCTTCCCGGCATTAGCTTGCACCATCGCTCGAGCCATTTCGACTGCATTTCTACTCTTCCACTGCAGTCCGCGACTATCTGTAGCTTGCGTTTGAATACTCTGAGGCAGTAAAGCAGGCGATACCCTCGTCCGTCGACCACTTTTCGGTCGATTTAGGGAGCAATTAACGTCGACTCTAGCTCTTTAGACGACCGAATCGGAACTGCAGCTGCTGCCGATGAGCACTTCCGCAATGTTTTAGTCTCAACTGGTGCGAGATCGACTTGTAAATCTCCTCGCAGCAGTTGAAAGACACGTTCTTGAGCTCGTTGGCACGTCAAATGTTGCTGCACCAAGGCTAACTCTCGAGCTGCGTATCTGCCGAGTTGTTGATCGCTTTCGTGGGGTAATAGCGACCCCACCAGATCGATCAGACCACGCTCGACCTGCTCAAGATCTCGGATGGAGAGCTGCGGGATCACGCTGAGCGGAATCAACGGGAAGCTATCCATGAACTCGGATAACTTTACAGTTGAGGAACGTGACGACGAGAACTCCTCTTCGTGATTACCACGACCGAGGAGTTGGTGCGCGGCCTGGATCATCGTCTCCATGCTGTCAACTCGTTTCCGGGCCGACATCCGAGCGGAAGCTGGTCGTACCAATTCATCTCGCGATCTTGGCGTCACTGTTCGAGACATTGCTGAGGAATAAGGACGGTTGGTTTCGCGTTTGCGACCCCACCAGGTTTAGCGCGCACAATCACGGCAACAACTTTACCATCGACGAGCTTTGGGTTGGTGGCATCACTTGGTCCGTACAATGTACATGACTCACCCAGGCCCAGAACCACGATGCTTGCAACTGCGTGCACAGCGCGGCCACGGAATCCCATCGCGTTGAGACCAGCCGGAATCGGAGAGGCACTCCTCTCCCCTCCCCATCCGATGGCTCGGGTCTACTCCCACTGTAATGTGCAATGCTGGCCGCGTGCTGGTCTCCGATAAAGCTGCATTCGTCTCAATTCCTCGAGTAGGGCGAAACGACGTCGGCACTTGAAAGCAGGAACTCCATCAAGGTACTGCAGTCCAAGTAACTCTTGCTGGAGCTGCTGGTCTCCGCTAGTCGATCGACAAATCTCCGTGGAATCGCATAGTCGACGGCGTCGCTTTTACGAGTGTGAATTGCGAGCGTCATTGACGGAATGGAAGGCGTTCGAGGTGGTCGGCGCTATCATCGTCGACGGCCAAGCTCCAGTGGAAGGAAAATGAATCAGGACTCGTGACCAAGATCTACGGTCGCGAACGAATGGTGTTTTCCAGACAAGAGATCCACGATGACGTGCTCAAGTCGCTTCCGAAGCTGCACGCGGCGCTGCGGAGCGATCCGCCGACGACCGACCGACTCTGGAGACGAACGTCAAGTGACACGGCCAAGGTCAGCACGTTTGAGTTGGTGGGGGTGGCTCCGACTGCTGATCAAGACGGGACGGAAGTGCAGTACGCGATCGCAGGGTCGACACAAGTGCACTGCCATCTGAACGAGGTCTTGAGCGTCCTCACTAGTCCAAATTCCAGCGACTATGAAGGAACGATGGAGACGCTGTACGGCAAGCGGTTTGATGGCGGCGAAGTGCTTTACCATGAACGGTGCCATCTCACTCCCAACGCGGACGAACATGAAGGAAACTTTAGCATCGGAGGCGACGTCCTTCTGGATGTCAAGATGGCGTCGCTGCGGCCGAGTTTGCTCAGTCTCGTCCCCAAGAGCGTGTGCCAACCGGACCCTCGAAGTGTGCAGCGGTTCTGCTTCCAATCGCTCACACATCATTACCCCGGCGCGGACCGAGCGGTTCACGTCGTGAAGACGCTGCCCAGGCGGATCCACGACCAGATCGTTCCTCGGGACTGCTGCTCGTCGCTGTGCTGCGATGTCGACCACCTTGGCGTGGCTTTCGACATTGAATCCATGTCAGAGGACGAAGACACAGGCCAGCCTGAAACCACGCGGATCTTCGTTCATGCCTACGCGGCGACTCCTTTATCGGACGGGTTTGATCAGCGGCGGCTCAATCGCACAGCGATGCCCCGTGTTAATTCAGAGGTGAAGCATGTGCTGCAGCTTCTCGTCAGCCAGTTGACCGGCTTCGAACGGATCATCAAGCGCCGTCGACTGGGTCTCCAGTCTTTCATTTATTTCCCGCCGTCCATCAGTAAGGAGGCGAACGAGCAGCCCACTCGCTGCGTGTGTGTGAGTTGTCTGAAGCGGTTTACTTTGTTCCGACGCGAGTTTTACTGCCAAGTGTGCGGCCACGTCGTGTGTGGGGATTGCTCCCAATTCTACGAGGTAGAGCCTCGCGCAGGTGAAATCCGGAAGAACCGCGTCTGTCGCCACTGCGTCAACAGCGTCGACGCGTGCACTTTCGCCAGCGAGGACGTCGCCGCCGCGCTGGGGCCGAACGTCGTCCCCGTGCGACGCAGCTCGGGCTGGTCGCAGATCTTCGACGACGACGAGCTCGACAGCGAGGACGAAGACGACGGCTGTGCTGGCATCGTGGCCGAATTCCACTCCGGAGGCCGCATCGACAGGTTCGAGGAGCTCGCCCAGCTCGGCGAGATGATGGCGAGGGCCAAGCAGCGACTTCGCGCCAGAGCACCGCCCGCACCTCGCCCGCGAGTGCAGTTTAGCCTGCCTTCAAACCCAACGTCGATCGTCCCTCGAAGTGGCGGCAGCGCTCTTGAGATGACCAAAGTCCGCGTCCAACGGCAGCTGGAAAGGTATCTCAACCGCTCGCTGGTCGATGCGCAGGAGAAGTACTCGCTCCACAGCTTGGAGACGGCCAGTCTGACGCGGAACTACCGATACGCTTTCGACGCCGGCAAGACCAAGTACGAAGGCCACCCACTGCCTCCGATCCCGACCGCAGCGCGGGAATCGCTTCGTCTGCAGCATCTCCGGGCCTCGGGCATCCTAGAGCCTGAATACGACCACTCTGCGCTCGATTTGATCGCCCAAGTGGCTGCGAAGCGACTCGACTGCCCCATCGGCTTCATCTCGCTAGTGGACGAGTCCGTCTTCCACTCGGTTGGGACGTTCCCACCGCGCAACTTTGGCTTGCAAGCTCCACGCGTAGAGAGCATGTGCGCCCACACCGTGTACGTCGACAAGCCGCTGGTCATCAAGAATGCGCAGAGCGACCTGCGCTTCGCTCGGATGCTGGTGGTGCGCGACCACGGCGTGAGGTTCTACGCCGGCTTCCCCATTCGAGCGCCCGACGGCTCCATCGTGGCGACGTTGTGCGCTTCGGACCGAGTCCCGCACACCAACATTTCGGACGCAGACTACGCCACGATGCAGACGCTAGCGACCGTGGCGGCGCAGATGATCGCGCCGTCGAACCGCGTGCTCAGCATCCCGCAGCAGCCGAGGATGCAGTCGGACGCCATCAGTCGAGTCCAGCAAAGAGTGCACAGCCACGACAATCCCAGTCGCAAGAAGCCACTGAAGCTGCAGAACTCCAAGATCACCATGATCCAGTGGAAGTAGAGGAACGCATTAAAGTCCATCAAATACAGCGAGAAGACTTCTCTCTTGCAAGGCAACAGCAGCAGCCGGACGAAAGGTTTCGTTGAAGCGATCCCATGCGCCGGCCCTGGTCGGTGTCTGGTCCAAGTTGTACAAGCTCGGTGGCCTTGAATTGCCCCCACGATGCGTCGGTCGTCTGGTCTCGAGACTTGAAGGGTTGACGGATCGAGTCTGACGCAGCGTTGCCAATTAGTCTGCCGAGCTTTTCCAGACAAGACTCTGCGACTGCGACCGTCTCGATGACTTGATCGCTTTCGGCGTCAAGAGCAAACACCGTCCACGAGTATGAGAGTGCAGTGTCCTTGCGACCACCACCTCGACGACGACGACCGAGTACACCGCGGACATCAATTTCCTTGCCTTCCTCGTTGAAACCTTTCCTGTTTTCCACGCACGGTAGGGTATCCGTGTTTCACTCGCATGTATCCACGGCCACGAACAGCGTCGAAGCCTCGCAGAGATCTTGTCTGGCCAAGCTGAAGACGCAGCCGATGTCTGCCAAGTCGTTGGAAAGCACGAGAAAGAATAACGTCGGCCCAACGCGGCTAAAAGTCCAGCCGACGATGTCAACACGCCGAGCTTGAAGGCCAACAAACTCCCAACGCTGCTCGCTCCGCCGAGAACCGCAAAGTGCCACGAACTCGAAGACTCCGCCCCTTTACCACAGCAGTTAAAACATCGAACTGGGACATCCCATCGGGCATCGACTCGCCAGGCCAACTTCGAAGTGGTGGCATTCTCATCAGAAGAGAGAGAGCGTCGGCGCCGGTCCGCTTGACGACTCGTCAATGACGAGATGCAGCAGCAAACAGTACCAGCAGCTTCGGCGTTTCGACTACCAAGATGAGAGAAGCTCGGTCGTCGATCCGTCTTGCAGGCAGTAGAGTGCAGCTACCGTAGCATACACTCAAAAGTGACATGTTAGCTTCTGCCTGATCTTCGTTCGTTGTTAAGTGTACCTACCACGGACTCGCCAACTTGGCAGCACGTTCTGCTGGTTCTTCTACTTGGCGATCGCGGCGCAAATTGCAAACTGGGAGGCTGAATCCGCCGCGGTGGCCGCGGTCGCATCTGATCACCATGTTGTCCATCGCCAACGTGCTCGTCGAAGGTCGAGCCGAGAACTTGTCGTATCAGGTTGCCTTTCAGGGAAATTGTCGCTCGACGCGCTTGCGACCAACGCTGCCAACTCAGCATGCCAACGACCTGGCTCAACCACAACAGCAACAAAAACTGATCAAGAATTCCAAGACGATCGAGACTTCACAAGAACGTACCTCGCATGCGATCTTGTCATGACTGTCAGCCGAAGTCGTAGCCTTTGAGGTGCTGTCCAGCGCTACCTTTATCCGCCAACTTGGGCGCGGTCGAAGAGGTTGGTCGAGCTACAGACACCACCAACAGATCAATAAAAAAGCAAAACATATCACAAGAGAAATCGTGTTGCACCAACCTCTTTTCCAGCTGCGAGTCTTCAACATTTTTCTGATTCCCGTCGCCTTGGAGTGTCCTTTTGGCAAACGCGCGAACGAAGGCAAAGTACTCCGCACGAACATGCCGCGTGCTCAAACCGCGAGCGGCTTTGAAGCATCGTCGTCGCAGCCGAGCCCCACTTGCTTTCCCGGCAGCCCGCCGTCGACGGCGACATTCGCAGCTTTCCCCGAAGATCTGTTCAAGCGGCGCCTTCTTCTCCCCATCGACTGGGTCCAGCATTCTTGCGCCGTCGATTTCCCACGCCGTCGACAGCGCGAACGTGCTTGAAGTCGTCATTTCACCGTCCGTCCTTGTCTGCAACTTCGTACGTCAAAGCCGCCGCATTGACGACAGCGTGGCCTGAAGCAGAAGTCGCACACGGTGTGCGGCACACCTGATTATCGCTACAACCACGTGCGCCAATATTCACGCGAGGCAATCGACACTGGCCTGGCCTGTCGGCAAACACAACACCGATCTTGCCTGGCGATTGTCCCCGCTGCTCCTCGCGTTGTCAAACCTACCGCAGCAGCGTCGCCGCCATTCGGCCGCATTTGGAAGTTATCGCAATTGACGGCAGCGAAGACAGCGTTATCGTCGCTCGCACGCGTACCTCGTGCAGTGATCTTGCCGCTAAATGCGATCGCCTCCCGTCCGTCAAAACCAGCACGGCTGCTCGACCGTGAGCATCGAAGCCGAGCTTGAAGCGATCTTGCAGAAATGTGACGAGCCTGGGTCGGTCGTAATCGCCTTCGATTGTGCTGCGGTCGCGTCAGACTGCCAGTGCAGCGCACCTGTCGAGCGATATAACGGCGAGCGTAACACCGCTGTGCAATTCACAGCAGCCGGTCGGCATGGATTGCTGCAGTACCGCCGCCGCACGTGTAGCTGCCACGAGCAGATCGATCGGCGTACTGCATCCGTGACCGCCAAATAAACGGCGTGCACACAGCACAGCGAACATGCCTTCTCAAGTTGTGCACAGCTGGAGAGAGAGCGTCAAGTGTACCGCTGTGCAGTTCGTCGCAGCACGCCGGCAGAGCTTCGTCGCTTGGTCAGCACGGGCACCTTGGGGAACGGGTTGTTTTGCGCTGGATTGGGACCTGCTACCGCTGTGGTTGTCTTCGTCGGCTGTACAGATCGGCGGCTGCCTGGAACAGGAAGTGCTGACCGCAGTGCTGGGGGTAGATACGTCTGTGCAGCGCCGGTAGCACTGCTACACCGGAAGTGTTCGCCGCGCGCGTGCGGTAGCTCTGTACAGGTCATCGCAGCGGCATGCACAGTCACCGATGTCTGGCGCCAACATGTTGTGTTGTAGCACCACCCCGTCGTAGTCTAGTAGTTGTTGCCACGAGCAGAGCTTTCGACGTTATGCGGCTGTGACCGCCGAATAAAGTCGTCTGTTGCAGTACACTTGTCTGAAGCCGGAATAATAGCGGCCCGCGTCGTAGTCACCGCAGAGGCACTCGTAATGGCGCCGGTCAACAGACTTGCACATGCGCACAATAGCATGCTGGGTCCAGACGCGCAGCAGCGATGACTTCCCCGGTAGCTGGACTCCATACATGAACGGCGCAGCAGGTGTGTGCGATCACCTCCTGGATAGCGGACTACTAGCAAAGCCGCTACGCCGATACGTAAGCCGCGAGATGTCCAGCAAGTGACGCCCGCGGCGAGCTTGGTACATGAACGTGCGGCAGTCATCCTGTGCTGAAGACTACCAGCGGGACGTGCACATCGTGGGCAAGCGAGCTCGCGATGGACGGGAACGAGTGGGTGTTGCCGTGCCTGTGACCAACTCGACACCGCAGACGCCGGTAGTAAAGTCCACGAGACACACGGCCAAGCCGTCGTGCTGCAAGAATACCGGCCCACAGTCGACGCCGTCCACAGTGGACGGGCAGCTCCCAGTGAGATGATGGCCTTGACGCAAAGTAGACCCGCTTGGCAGACTTGTCGGCGGTGATCTTGTCCTCCATCCTGGCTGCGAACCTCGCCACGCCGTCGCCAGTACCGGTGATCGGCTGGGTGATAGCACTGTGCTGGATGAAATGCCCGCGTGCCGACGGACGAGCAGCTGCATCTTGCAGTAGTCATCATCACGGCGTAGTCATCGCCAAGTCATGCATGTCATGCATGTCATGCAGTCGATCTGATCTTGGTGTAGTCGCCCGTGGGTGTTCTGCCAACTGCTACAGCGGTAGACACGGTGCTGCACAGGAGGGATGGTCGGTGGCCGCCGGTGTGCACGCGTGGTCACCAGTACAAGTCACCTCGCTGTGGCAGCCTCGTAATGAGCAGTGTGCGTCGGTCTTCACACACGGCCGATCAAGCGTCCATGCAGACTACATCGCGTAGCACCCGCATCCAGCCGTAGAGAGCACCGCCCAACGGCACGATCAACCCAAGCCACTGCCATCACTGGCATAGCGCAGCAGCAGAAGGCGACACGGCCGTCACTGAAGCCGATGTGCTCTTGTTACAGTCGCCGGTACGTGCCTCCGCTGCTTCAGACATTGCAGCCGGAGACAATGACACCGTACAGGATGGGTAGTCAGCGGGCACGCGTCGTCACCAGTAGCCGTGGCAGCATTGATGTTACCAGTAGTGGTCTTCGCACACCGCATGTCGGGCTGTGCCATGTAGTAGTCGTACCCAGCAGTAGATAACCTCGTCCAATGGCACGGCCACTCGAGTCACCATCCAGTGCAGACGTCGTCGGTGTAGCCGAAGCGATCTTGCTGCAGTCACCAGTACATGCCACCGTCGGATGGCTGGGAGCAGAGCCTGAAGCAGTAGTCGACAGTACTGTACCGGATGGACCCCTTTGTAGTCGGCAGCCGAGGCCTGGAGCAGGAGGTAGTGTGCAGCCTCGTACGCGACCAGGCAACACGCTCAATGGGGTAGCCTGGAGGCGGTAGCACCCCATCATCGAGAGCGCCAGCGCACAGCGGGTAGCGGAGGTGTTGAGGCCATGTAGCTGCTGCTGGACAAGTTCTTGTCGAACCCAATGGCACGGGCTTGGTGCGTGTTGGCTGTGCCTTGCTCGAAGCTATGGTGTAGTCTCTTAGCATGGACTGGAGACCACCATGCAGCGAGAACGCCGCGCAGTGGCTTGTCGGATCAGCGACCCAGTGCTGATGGCAAGCTGGCCGGCTGGTGTCGTGGGCTTGGTGGGCTTCGGCTTCGGCAGCAAAGTGACACCCGACCGGAGAGAAGTTGAGGCGGCTGCAGTGAGGCCCCCGCACAGCGACAGCTCTGGGCCGCGCCGCTTGCTGGCAGAGACGCACACTTGAGGCGAAGGTCAGGTTGGCGGTGCGGCCTTGAGTCGATGTCCGCGCCGCTAGGAGATGGCGTCCCTTCAAGATCGACCGAGAGCAATCACATCGACAGCGCAATCAGTTGCAGGCCACGAAAAACAACGGTGCCGTACACTCCGTACGTACCTCAACGGAGACAGCCCGGGCCGACGTACTCAGACGCTCGAACGCACACCGAGCGCGCAGTGCTGGACGACTCCGTGCTGGAACGCAGGGAGCGGTGTACTCAGATGGCACTTGGTCGATGGATGCCCGATCAAGTCGAAGGGCCGTCGGTCAAAACGCCGACACGGCGAACATGACTCGCGATCCCGGCAGCATTTCGGGCTCTTTACAGTTGCCGGCGCGAATCGCAAAATGAAGCTCGACTCCGAAAGTCGGAGCGGTCGGCGCTGGCCGCCAGTGCTTTCGGGCCCTGTCGCGGTTGCAAGTTCGGTGGACTGGTCCCACGCGGCTTGCTGTCGCGCGGCGACGCAAAGTTCATGCTCGATAGCTTCTTGCGGGGACTACTGCGTCGGGATTCTATTGCCGACGGCGGCCAAATGCGCCGGAAAACCAGTCCCCGATCGGCGTTGAGAGGGTCGCGCTTACAGCGAGCGTGGACAAATCCCTCGTTTGGCCGCAACAAAAGACGCCAAACCAGATCGAGCAGGCCGCACAAAACGCGCCGAAACCAGACCAAGTGCGACGACCGGCGGGCTGGCCGCTTCTCTCGCGCTGACGCGAGCGCTCGAGGCTCCGAAAGTGCCGAGTGTCAGACGCTCGCGATGCGGAGTTTGTATGGGCAAGGCTCGACAAGCTCGGTCGACTCGGTCGACTCGACCGAATGCTCATTGCAGCAGGCCGTTGTCGACCGGTGCGTGCCAGCACTGCGGTTGCAACCGACCTGGTTCCGCCTTGTAGCGCACCTTTGATCCAGTCGCTCGCCAGCCTCATGCAATCGTCTGCATGTCCAATGTCAAGTCAATGCCAGCATCAATGTCCCGGCACATTCAGACGCGCACACACACACTACAGGCAGGCTACCGGAGCCTCGGAAGACGGCAACGTCTGATTTCGTGACCGGCGCTGTGTCGTTCGACTGGGTCGCGCGCGGGGCTGCATGTCTGCTGTCCGCGACGCCAAGCCGTTCGGCACACGGAGTGCTGACAGAACTGCGCTGTTCCACTACGGCAGGCCGGACAATATGCACTAAGACCAGTAGGTTGTCCGTTGGCGCAGACAATGCTCTCGTGTGGAGAAGAGTTTCCCATACACGAACGAGGCAAGAGGTGGCGCATCTTGCCGCCCATGGAGCTGCGGCAGCCAACTAGGCAGCAACCGACCAGGCAGCAACCAACCGGAACAACCAGCACGGCTCGCCATGCTCGCAGGCTGCAGCGGCATTGACATTGATATTGACATTGAAGTGCTCACCACACGTCACAGACGCAAATGATTGTCGCTGTAGCTCTATTCGCATTAAAGTACGCCGCGATCTTCCCGCATCGCTTCCGCATTCTACGACGCTGATGGAGCTCTCCAGTCTTCGTACGTGAGCGGCGGCGCTGTCCAGACAGGAGATCCACGACGACGTGCTCCGGTCGCTTCCGAAGCTGCACACGGCGCTGCGGAGCGATCCGTCGACGACCGACCGACTCTGGAGACGAACGTCAAGTGACACGGCCAAGGTCAGCACGTTTGAGTTGGTGGGGGTGGCTCCGACTGCTGATCAAGACGGGACGGAAGTGCAGTACGCGATCGCAGCGTCGACACAAGTGCACTGCCATCTGAGCGAGGTCTTGAGCGTCCTCACCAGTCCAAATTCCAGCGACTATGAAGGAACGATGGAGACGCTGTACGGCAAGCGGTTTGATGGCGGCGAAGTGCTTTACCATGAACGGTGCCACCTCACTCCCAACGCGGACGAACATGAAGGAAACTTTAGCACCGGAGGCGACGTCCTTCTGGATGTCAAGATGGCGTCGCTGCGGCCGAGTTTGCTCAGTCTCGTCCCCAAGAGCGTGTGCCAACCGGACCCTCGTAGTGTGCAGAGGTTCTGCTTCCAATCGCTCACACATCATTACCCCGGCGCGGACCGAGCGGTTCACGTCGTGAAGACGCTGCCCAGGCGGATCCACGACCAGATCGTTCCTCGGGACTGCTGCTCGTCGCTGTGCTGCGATGTCGACCACCTTGGCGTGGCTTTCGACATTGAATCCATGTCAGAGGACGAAGACACAGGCCAGCCTGAAACCACGCGGATCTTCGTTCATGCCTACGCGGCGACTCCTTTATCGGACGGGTTTGATCAGCGGCGGCTCAATCGCACAGCGATGCCCCGTGTTAATTCAGAGGTGAAGCATGTGCTGCAGCTTCTCGTCAGCCAGTTGACCGGCTTCGAACGGATCATCAAGCGCCGTCGACTGGGTCTCCAGTCTTTCATTTATTTCCCGCCGTCCATCAGTAAGGAGGCGAACGAGCAGCCCACTCGCTGCGTGTGTGTGAGTTGTCTGAAGCGGTTTACTTTGTTCCGACGCGAGTTTTACTGCCAAGTGTGCGGCCACGTCGTGTGTGGGGATTGCTCCCAATTCTACGAGGTAGAGCCTCGCGCAGGTGAAATCCGGAAGAACCGCGTCTGTCGCCACTGCGTCAACAGCGTCGACGCGTGCACTTTCGCCAGCGAGGACGTCGCCGCCGCGCTGGGGCCGAACGTCGTCCCCGTGCGACGCAGCTCGGGCTGGTCGCAGATCTTCGACGACGACGAGCTCGACACCGAGGACGAAGACGACGGCTGTGCTGGCATCGTGGCCGAATTCCACTCCGGAGGCCGCATCGACAGGTTCGAGGAGCTCGCCCAGCTCGGCGAGATGATGGCGAGGGCCAAGCAGCGACTTCGCGCCAGAGCACCGCCCGCACCTCGCCCGCGAGTGCAGTTTAGCCTGCCTTCAAACCCAACGTCGATCGTCCCTCGAAGTGGCGGCAGCGCTCTTGAGATGACCAAAGTCCGCGTCCAACGGCAGCTGGAAAGGTATCTCAACCGCTCGCTGGTCGATGCGCAGGAGAAGTACTCGCTCCACAGCTTGGAGACGGCCAGTCTGACGCGGAACTACCGATACGCTTTCGACGCCGGCAAGACCAAGTACGAAGGCCACCCACTGCCTCCGATCCCGACCGCAGCGCGGGAATCGCTTCGTCTGCAGCATCTCCGGGCCTCGGGCATCCTAGAGCCTGAATACGACCACTCTGCGCTCGATTTGATCGCCCAAGTGGCTGCGAAGCGACTCGACTGCCCCATCGGCTTCATCTCGCTAGTGGACGAGTCCGTCTTCCACTCGGTTGGGACGTTCCCACCGCGCAACTTTGGCTTGCAAGCTCCACGCGTAGAGAGCATGTGCGCCCACACCGTGTACGTCGACAAGCCGCTGGTCATCAAGAATGCGCAGAGCGACCTGCGCTTCGCTCGGATGCTGGTGGTGCGCGACCACGGCGTGAGGTTCTACGCCGGCTTCCCCATTCGAGCGCCCGACGGCTCCATCGTGGCGACGTTGTGCGCTTCGGACCGAGTCCCGCACACCAGCATTTCGGACGCAGACTACGCCACGATGCAGACGCTAGCGACCGTGGCGGCGCAGATGATCGCGCCGTCGAACCGCGTGCTCAGCATCCCGCAGCAGCCGAGGATGCAGTCGGACGCCATCAGTCGAGTCCAGCAAAGAGTGCACAGCCACGACAATCCCAGTCGCAAGAAGCCACTGAAGCTGCAGAACTCCAAGATCACCATGATCCAGTGGAAGTAGAGGAACGCATTAAAGTCCATCAAATACAGCGAGAAGACTTCTCTCTTGCAAGGCAACAGCAGCAGCCGGACGAAAGGTTTCGTTGAAGCGATCCCATGCGCCGGCCCTGGTCGGTGTCTGGTCCAAGTTGTACAAGCTCGGTGGCCTTGAATTGCCCCCACGATGCGTCGGTCGTCTGGTCTCGAGACTTGAAGGGTTGACGGATCGAGTCTGACGCAGCGTTGCCAATTAGTCTGCCGAGCTTTTCCAGACAAGACTCTGCGACTGCGACCGTCTCGATGACTTGATCGCTTTCGGCGTCAAGAGCAAACACCGTCCACGAGTATGAGAGTGCAGTGTCCTTGCGACCACCACCTCGACGACGACGACCGAGTACACCGCGGACATCAATTTCCTTGCCTTCCTCGTTGAAACCTTTCCTGTTTTCCACGCACGGTAGGGTATCCGTGTTTCACTCGCATGTACCCACGGCCACGAACAGCGTCGAAGCCTCGCAGAGATCTTGTCTGGCCAAGCTGAAGACGCAGCCGATGTCTGCCAAGTCGTTGGAAAGCACGAGAAAGAATAACGTCGGCCCAACGCGGCTAAAAGTCCAGCCGACGATGTCAACACGCCGAGCTTGAAGGCCAACAAACTCCCAACGCTGCTCGCTCCGCCGAGAACCGCAAAGTGCCACGAACTCGAAGACTCCGCCCCTTTACCACAGCAGTTAAAACATCGAACTGGGACATCCCATCGGGCATCGACTCGCCAGGCCAACTTCGAAGTGGTGGCATTCTCATCAGAAGAGAGAGAGCGTCGGCGCCGGTCCGCTTGACGACTCGTCAATGACGAGATGCAGCAGCAAACAGTACCAGCAGCTTCGGCGTTTCGACTACCAAGATGAGAGAAGCTCGGTCGTCGATCCGTCTTGCAGGGAGTAGAGTGCAGCTACCGTAGCATACACTCAAAAGTGACATGTTAGCTTCTGCCTGATCTTCGTTCGTTGTTAAGTGTACCTACCACGGACTCGGCAACTTGGCAGCACGTTCTGCTGGTTCTTCTACTTGGCGATCGCGGCGCAAATTGCAAACTGGGAGGCTGAATCCGCCGCGGTGGCCGCGGTCGCATCTGATCACCATGTTGTCCATCGCCAACGTGCTCGTCGAAGGTCGAGCCGAGAACTTGTCGTATCAGGTTGCCTTTCAGGGAAATTGTCGCTCGACGCGCTTGCGACCAACGCTGCCAACTCAGCATGCCAACGACCTGGCTCAACCACAACAGCAACAAAAACTGATCAAGAATTCCAAGACGATCGAGACTTCACAAGAACGTACCTCGCATGCGATCTTGTCATGACTGTCAGCCGAAGTCGTAGCCTTAGAGGTGCTGTCCAGCGCTACCTTTATCCGCCAACTTGGGCGCGATCGAAGAGGTTGGTCGAGCTACAGACACCACCAACAGATCAATAAAAAAGAAAACATATCACAAGAGAAATCGTGTTGCACCAACCTCTTTTCCAGCTGCGAGTCTTCAACATTTTTCTGATTCCCGTCGCCTTGGAGTGTCCTTTTGGCAAACGCGCGAACGAAGGCAAAGTACTCCGCACGAACATGCCGCGTGCTCAAACCGCGAGCGGCTTTGAAGCATCGTCGTCGCAGCCGAGCCCCACTTGCTTTCCCGGCAGCCCGCCGTCGACGGCGACATTCGCAGCTTTCCCCGAAGATCTGTTCAAGCGGCGCCTTCTTCTCCCCATCGACTGGGTCCAGCATTCTTGCGCCGTCGATTTCGCACGCCGTCGACAGCGCGAACGTGCTTGATGTCGTCACTCGTCCTTGTCTGCAACTTCGTACGTCAAAGCCGCCGCATTGACGACAGGGTGGCCTGAAGCAGAAGTCGCACACGGTGTGCGGCACACCTGATTATCGCTACAACCACGTGCGCCAATATTCACGCGAGGCAATCGACACTGGCCTGGCCTGTCGGCAAACACAACACCGATCTTGCCTGGCGATTGTCCCCGCTGCTCCTCGCGTTGTCAAACCTACCGCAGCAGCGTCGCCGCCATTCGGCCGCATTTGGAAGTTATCGCAATTGACGGCAGCGAAGACAGCGTTATCGTCGCTCGCACGCGTACCTCGTGCAGTGATCTTGCCGCTAAATGCGATCGCCTCCCGTCCGTCAAAACCAGCACGGCTGCTCGACCGTGAGCATCGAAGCCGAGCTTGAAGCGATCTTGCAGAAATGTGACGAGCCTGGGTCGGTCGTAATCGCCTTCGATTGCGCTGCGGTCGCGTCAGACTGCCAGTGCAGCGCACCTGTCGAGCGATATAACGGCGAGCGTAACACCGCTGTGCAATTCACAGCAGCCGGTCGGCATGGATTGCTGCAGTACCGCCGCCGCACGTGTAGCTGCCACGAGCAGATCGATCGGCGTACTGCATCCGTGACCGCCAAATAAACGGCGTGCACACAGCACAGCGAACATGCCTTCTCAAGTTGTGCACAGCTGGAGAGAGAGCGTCAAGTGTACCGCTGTGCAGTTCGTCGCAGCACGCCGGCAGAGCTTCGTCGCTTGGTCAGCACGGGCACCTTGGGGAACGGGTTGTTTTGCGCTGGATTGGGACCTGCTACCGCTGTGGTTGTCTTCGTCGGCTGTACAGATCGGCGGCTGCCTGGAACAGGAAGTGCTGACCGCAGTGCTGGGGGTAGATACGTCTGTGCAGCGCCGGTAGCACTGCTACACCGGAAGTGTTCGCCGCGCGCGTGCGGTAGCTCTGTACAGGTCATCGCAGCGGCATGCACAGTCACCGATGTCTGGCGCCAACATGTTGTGTTGTAGCACCACCCCGTCGTAGTCTAGTAGTTGTTGCCACGAGCAGAGCTTTCGACGTTATGCGGCTGTGACCGCCGAATAAAGTCGTCTGTTGCAGTACACTTGTCTGAAGCCGGAATAATAGCGGCCCGCGTCGTAGTCACCGCAGAGGCACTCGTAATGGCGCCGGTCAACAGACTTGCACATGCGCACAATAGCATGCTGGGTCCAGACGCGCAGCAGCGATGACTTCCCCGGTAGCTGGACTCCATACATGAACGGCGCAGCAGGTGTGTGCGATCACCTCCCTGGATAGCGGACTACTAGCAAAGCCGCTACGCCGATACGTAAGCCGCGAGATGTCCAGCAAGTGACGCCCGCGGCGAGCTTGGTACATGAACGTGCGGCAGTCATCCTGTGCTGAAGACTACCAGCGGGACGTGCACATCGTGGGCAAGCGAGCTCGCGATGGACGGGAACGAGTGGGTGTTGCCGTGCCTGTGACCAACTCGACACCGCAGACGCCGGTAGTAAAGTCCACGAGACACACGGCCAAGCCGTCGTGCTGCAAGAATACCGGCCCACAGTCGACGCCGTCCACTGGACGGGCAGCTCCCAGTGAGATGATGGACTTGACGCAAAGTAGACCCGCTTGGCAGACTTGTCGGCGGTGATCTTGTCCTCCATCCTGGCTGCGAACCTCGCCACGCCGTCGCCAGTACCGGTGATCGGCTGGGTGATAGCACTGTGCTGGATGAAATGCCCGCGTGCCGACGGACGAGCAGCTGCATCTTGCAGTAGTCATCATCACGGCGTAGTCATCGCCAAGTCATGCATGTCATGCATGTCATGCAGTCGATCTGATCTTGGTGTAGTCGCCCGTGGGTGTTCTGCCAACTGCTACAGCGGTAGACACGGTGCTGCACAGGAGGGATGGTCGGTGGCCGCCGGTGTGCACGCGTGGTCACCAGTACAGGTCACCTCGCTGTGGCAGCCTCGTAATGAGCAGTGTGCGTCGGTCTTCACACACGGCCGATCAAGCGTCCATGCAGACTACATCGCGTAGCACCCGCATCCAGCCGTAGAGAGCACCGCCCAACGGCACGATCAACCCAAGCCACTGCCATCACTGGCATAGCGCAGCAGCAGAAGGCGACACGGCCGTCACTGAAGCCGATGTGCTCTTGTTACAGTCGCCGGTACGTGCCTCCGCTGCTTCAGACATTGCAGCCGGAGACAATGACACCGTACAGGATGGGTAGTCAGCGGGCACGCGTCGTCACCAGTAGCCGTGGCAGCATTGATGTTACTAGTAGTGGTCTTCGCACACCGCATGTCGGGCTGTGCCATGTAGTAGTCGTACCCAGCAGTAGATAACCTCGTCCAATGGCACGGCCACTCGAGTCACCATCCAGTGCAGACGTCGTCGGTGTAGCCGAAGCGATCTTGCTGCAGTCACCAGTACATGCCACCGTCGGATGGCTGGGAGCAGAGCCTGAAGCAGTAGTCGACAGTACTGTACCGGATGGACCCCTTTGTAGTCGGCAGCCGAGGCCTGGAGCAGGAGGTAGTGTGCAGCCTCGTACGCGACCAGGCAACACGCTCAATGGGGTAGCCTGGAGGCGGTAGCACCCCACCGTCGAGAGCGCCAGCCCACAGCGGGTAGTGGAGGTGTTGAGGCCATGTAGCTGCTGCTGGACAAGTTCTTGTCGAACCCAATGGCACGGGCTTGGTGCGTGTTGGCTGTGCCTTGCTCGAAGCTATGGTGTAGTCTCTTAGCATGGACTGGAGACCACCATGCAGCGAGAACGCCGCGCAGTGGCTTGTCGGATCAGCGACCCAGTGCTGATGGCAAGCTGGCCGGCTGGTGTCGTGGGCTTGGTGGGCTTCGGCTTCGGCAGCAAAGTGACACCCGACCGGAGAGAAGTTGAGGCGGCTGCAGTGAGGCCCCGCACAGCGACAGCTCTGGGCCGCGCCGCTTGCTGGCAGAGACGCACACTTGAGGCGAAGGTCAGGTTGGCGGTGCGGCCTTGAGTCGATGTCCGCGCCGCTAGGAGATGGCGTCCCTTCAAGATCGACCGAGAGCAATCACATCGACAGCGCAATCAGTTGCAGGCCACGAAAACAACGGTGCCGTACACTCCGTACGTACCTCAACGGAGACAGCCCGGGCCGACGTACTCAGACGCTCGAACGCACACCGAGCGCGCAGTGCTGGACGACTCCGTGCTGGAACGCAGGGAGCGGTGTACTCAGATGGCACTTGGTCGATGGATGCCCGATCAAGTCGAAGGGCCGTCGGTCAAAACGCCGACACGGCGAACATGACTCGCGATCCCGGCAGCATTTCGGGCTCTTTACAGTTGCCGGCGCGAATCGCAAAATGAAGCTCGACTCCGAAAGTCGGAGCGGTCGGCGCTGGCCGCCAGTGCTTTCGGGCCCTGTCGCGGTTGCAAGTTCGGTGGACTGGTCCCACGCGGCTTGCTGTCGCGCGGCGACGCAAAGTTCATGCTCGATAGCTTCTTGCGGGGACTACTGCGTCGGGATTCTATTGCCGACGGCGGCCAAATGCGCCGGAAAACCAGTCCCCGATCGGCGTTGAGAGGGTCGCGCTTACAGCGAGCGTGGACAAATCCCTCGTTTGGCCGCAACAAAAGACGCCAAACCAGATCGAGCAGGCCGCACAAAACGCGCCGAAATCAGACCAAGTGCGACGACCGGCGGGCTGGCCGCTTCTCTCGCGCTGACGCGAGCGCTCGAGGCTCCGAAAGTGCCGAGTGTCAGACGCTCGCGATGCGGAGTTTGTATGGGCAAGGCTCGACAAGCTCGGTCGACTCGGTCGACTCGACCGAATGCTCATTGCAGCAGGCCGTTGTCGACCGGTGCGTGCCAGCACTGCGGTTGCAACCGACCTGGTTCCGCCTTGTAGCGCACCTTTGATCCAGTCGCTCGCCAGCCTCATGCAATCGTCTGCATGTCCAATGTCAAGTCAATGCCAGCATCAATGTCCCGGCACATTCAGACGCGCACACACACACTACAGGCAGGCTACCGGAGCCTCGGAAGACGGCAACGTCTGATTTCGTGACCGGCGCTGTGTCGTTCGACTGGGTCGCGCGCGGGGCTGCATGTCTGCTGTCCGCGACGCCAAGCCGTTCGGCACACGGAGTGCTGACAGAACTGCGCTGTTCCACTACGGCAGGCCGGACAATATGCACTAAGACCAGTAGGTTGTCCGTTGGCGCAGACAATGCTCTCGTGTGGAGAAGAGCTTCCCATACACGAACGAGGCAAGAGGTGGCGCATCTTGCCGCCCATGGAGCTGCGGCAGCCAACTAGGCAACAACCGACCAGGCAGCAACCAACTGGAACAACCAGCACGGCTCGCCATGCTCGCAGGCTGCAGCGGCATTGACATTGATATTGACATTGAAGTGCTCACCACACGTCACAGACGCAAATGATTGTCGCTGTAGCTCTATTCGCATTAAAGTACGCCGCGATCTTCCCGCATCGCTTCCGCATTCTACGACGCTGATGGAGCTCTCCAGTCTTCGTACGTGAGCGGCGGCGCTGTCCAGACAGGAGATCCACGACGACGTGCTCCGGTCGCTTCCGAAGCTGCACACGGCGCTGCGGAGCGATCCGTCGACGACCGACCGACTCTGGAGACGAACGTCAAGTGACACGGCCAAGGTCAGCACGTTTGAGTTGGTGGGGGTGGCTCCGACCGCCGATCAAGACGGGACGGAAGTGCAGTACGCGATCGCAGCGTCGACACAAGTGCACTGCCATCTGAACGAGGTCTTGAGCGTCCTCACCAGTCCAAATTCCAGCGACTATGAAGGAACGATGGAGACGCTGTACGGCAAGCGGTTTGATGGCGGCGAAGTGCTTTACCATGAACGGTGTCACCTCACTCCCAACGCGGACGAACATGAAGGAAACTTTAGCACCGGAGGCGACGTCCTTCTGGATGTCAAGATGGCGTCGCTGCGGCCGAGTTTGCTCAGTCTCGTCCCCAAGAGCGTGTGCCAACCGGACCCTCGAAGTGTGCAGCGGTTCTGCTTCCAATCGCTCACACATCATTACCCCGGCGCGGACCGAGCGGTTCACGTCGTGAAGACGCTGCCCAGGCGGATCCACGACCAGATCGTTCCTCGGGACTGCTGCTCGTCGCTGTGCTGCGATGTCGACCACCTTGGCGTGGCTTTCGACATTGAATCCATGTCAGAGGACGAAGACACAGGCCAGCCTGAAACCACGCGGATCTTCGTTCATGCCTACGCGGCGACTCCTTTATCGGACGGGTTTGATCAGCGGCGGCTCAATCGCACAGCGATGCCCCGTGTTAATTCAGAGGTGAAGCATGTGCTGCAGCTTCTCGTCAGCCAGTTGACCGGCTTCGAACGGATCATCAAGCGCCGTCGACTGGGTCTCCAGTCTTTCATTTATTTCCCGCCGTCCATCAGTAAGGAGGCGAACGAGCAGCCCACTCGCTGCGTGTGTGTGAGTTGTCTGAAGCGGTTTACTTTGTTCCGACGCGAGTTTTACTGCCAAGTGTGCGGCCACGTCGTGTGTGGGGATTGCTCCCAATTCTACGAGGTAGAGCCTCGCGCAGGTGAAATCCGGAAGAACCGCGTCTGTCGCCACTGCGTCAACAGCGTCGACGCGTGCACTTTCGCCAGCGAGGACGTCGCCGCCGCGCTGGGGCCGAACGTCGTCCCCGTGCGACGCAGCTCGGGCTGGTCGCAGATCTTCGACGACGACGAGCTCGACAGCGAGGACGAAGACGACGGCTGTGCTGGCATCGTGGCCGAATTCCACTCCGGAGGCCGCATCGACAGGTTTGAGGAGCTCGCCCAGCTCGGCGAGATGATGGCGAGGGCCAAGCAGCGACTTCGCGCCAGAGCACCGCCCGCACCTCGCCCGCGAGTGCAGTTTAGCCTGCCTTCAAACCCAACGTCGATCGTCCCTCGAAGTGGCGGCAGCGCTCTTGAGATGACCAAAGTCCGCGTCCAACGGCAGCTGGAAAGGTATCTCAACCGCTCGCTGGCCGATGCGCAGGAGAAGTACTCGCTCCACAGCTTGGAGACGGCCAGTCTGACGCGGAACTACCGATACGCTTTCGACGCCGGCAAGACCAAGTACGAAGGCCACCCACTGCCTCCGATCCCGACCGCAGCGCGGGAATCGCTTCGTCTGCAGCATCTCCGGGCCTCGGGCATCCTAGAGCCTGAATACGACCACTCTGCGCTCGATTTGATCGCCCAAGTGGCTGCGAAGCGACTCGACTGCCCCATCGGCTTCATCTCGCTAGTGGACGAGTCCGTCTTCCACTCGGTTGGGACGTTCCCACCGCGCAACTTTGGCTTGCAAGCTCCACGCGTAGAGAGCATGTGCGCCCACACCGTGTACGTCGACAAGCCGCTGGTCATCAAGAATGCGCAGAGCGACCTGCGCTTCGCTCGGATGCTGGTGGTGCGCGACCACGGCGTGAGGTTCTACGCCGGCTTCCCCATTCGAGCGCCCGACGGCTCCATCGTGGCGACGTTGTGCGCTTCGGACCGAGTCCCGCACACCAACATTTCGGACGCAGACTACGCCACGATGCAGACGCTAGCGACCGTGGCGGCGCAGATGATCGCGCCGTCGAACCGCGTGCTCAGCATCCCGCAGCAGCCGAGGATGCAGTCGGACGCCATCAGTCGAGTCCAGCAAAGAGTGCACAGCCACGACAATCCCAGTCGCAAGAAGCCACTGAAGCTGCAGAACTCCAAGATCACCATGATCCAGTGGAAGTAGAGGAACGCATTAAAGTCCATCAAATACAGCGAGAAGACTTCTCTCTTGCAAGGCAACAGCAGCAGCCGGAGGAAAGGTTTCGTTGAAGCGATCCCATGCGCCGGCCCTGGTCGGTGTCTGGTCCAAGTTGTACAAGCTCGGTGGCCTTGAATTGCCCCACGATGCGTCGGTCGTCTGGTCTCGAGACTTGAAGGGTTGACGGATCGAGTCTGACGCAGCGTTGCCAATTAGTCTGCCGAGCTTTTCCAGACAAGACTCTGCGACTGCGACCGTCTCGATGACTTGATCGCTTTCGGCGTCAAGAGCAAACACCGTCCACGAGTATGAGAGTGCAGTGTCCTTGCGACCACCACCTCGACGACGACGACCGAGTACACCGCGGACATCAATTTCCTTGCCTTCCTCGTTGAAACCTTTCCTGTTTTCCACGCACGGTAGGGTATCCGTGTTTCACTCGCATGTATCCACGGCCACGGATAACTTTCTTCGCGTCTGCTGCTTATGGCAACCACGACGCCAAGCAATCGGCGGACCAGCTGGCACTTTGGTGAAGCTTGTCACCGTAGAAAGGCCTCAAGGTGCTCCATACAGCTCACCAGGACGACCGTCTGCAAGCACGGACCAGTTCGCTGACGCCACAGCCCCTGCTACCGATGAGGTCCCTCCTTTTGATGGATCACTCTTCGATTTACCTTGATCCGCCAGCACCATGAGCTCGACTCGATCAGGACGGTCGAACAGCGTTCGCTCCAGACGAGCAACGTCGCGAGCTCGAGCACCGACGTACCACCGCAAGACGTCGAGTTTCAAGTCGTACCGACCGCCCCAAGAGCAACGTCGCGGCGGGTTGGCAGTACGCGGCAACGACGGCGACAAGCGGATGCTGTTCACCGACCAAGAGATGGCCGACGATCTGTTGGCGACGGTCCCGAAACTTCACGCTGCCATTGCCATGGACGCCCGGGGAGTCATATGTGGCACCGCAAAGGCAGGAAGGACGGCGTCGTCTTCTATGAACTGATGCCGAGCGCCGACGGCACCGACGACATGGATTTGGCCCACGCGTCGTTGGCCAAGACACAGCTCAGGTGCCATCTGAACGAAGTGCTCAACGTGCTCATCAGCAACGAATCCAGCAACTACCAAAGCACCATGGCCGCCCTCTGCGGCGACAAGTTCCGCGATGGTCGCGTGGTATTTCAGCAGCGCTGTCGGTTCTCAGAGAACTCGCGTCGGACGCTAGCGGATCTGGACAGCACGGAACCGGAGACCGACGGACAAAAGCTGCTGATCAGTGTCAATACAGCGACGTTGCAGCCCAACCTCCGCCTTAAACTACAGTCCAAGAAGAAGCGACAACCGCAGAAGTTGTGCTTCTCGTCCTTCACGCATCAATACCCAAGCAACGATCGAGCGGTGCACGTGATGAAGACGCTACCGAAGCATATCCACGACCAGTTGATCCCCGTGAAGAGCGTACGGCGCTACGTCGCGAGTTGGATCACTTGTCTGTAGCGTTTGATATCCAGTCGACGCCAGCTCCTGGCGGCAGTAGCAGTCAGAGGACGAGCATTATTGCGCATGGATATGCTGCAGTGACTCCACCCGAAGCGTTCGGGGCCTACGTACCGAATCCGAGAGCACGAGTACATGTAGCTGCGCCAACGAAGTCTCAAGTCGTACGTCGTCGTGGCGCGATCATCAACCCGGAAGCCAAACACGTGATCGATATGCTGACACGTTCACTGGGAGAGCTCGAGCGAGTCATTCGCCGTCGCCGGTTTGGCTTCCAGTCGTTCGTCTACTTCCACACGTCGACTCTGGGACACCCGGAGCTGAAGTCGTGCTCGATCTGCCTCAAGAAGTTCTCGCTCATCCGCTGGGACTTCTTCTGCCAACTCTGCGGCCACATGGTCTGTCGGGACTGCTCTCAGCAGTACGAAGTTGAAGCTCGTGTTGGTGAAGTTCGTAAGAACCGCATCTGTGTGGAGTGTGTCGTTCGAGTTGACGCTTGTAAGTTTGAAGACGAGAACCTCATCGCACCGCTCGGGCCGGTGGTGGTGGACGATGATCACTGGTTCTCCGACAGCGAGTTGGAGTCGCTGGAAGACTCGGAGACAGCTAGCGTTGAAACATACCCTTCCAGTGCATCGATGAGCGACCAACTCCACAATGACTTGGCTTCCGACGATCCCAGCACGCGCTCGCTAGCTCTCGAGCAGCTTGGTCGGATTCTGAGTCCGACGAATTCTGTGTCTTCCGAACGACAAAAGCGACGACGGAGACATAAGAGTAAAACCCCGCCGAAGGACTTTGCGGAGAAGGTGCGCTGGGATATCGAGCACCATCTCAAGCAGAGCTTGCGTGTAGCTGAGAAGACGACTCGGTCGGAAGACTGCGACGTGGCTGACCTGGAACGGGACTATGCTTTCGAATTCGACAGCTCTCGGACTCGAGACCCAAACCATCCTCTACCGCCAATGCCGGAACATGACAAGGAAAACAAACGTCTCCGATATATTGAAGAATCTGGGGTGCTCAACGATAAATACGACCGAGCGGCTTTGAATTTGCTAGCACAAGTTGCAGCCAAGCAACTCGGCTGTCCGGTGGGCTACGTGTCGATGATAGGCGAGGAGACTTTCCACGCGGTCGGCACATTCCCCATTCGACCTCCAGAGATGAACGTCGCCCCAAGAACGGAGAATATGTGCGCACATACCGTCTACGAAGACAAGCCGCTGGTGGTCAAGAACCCGCAGCGGGACATGCGCTTTGCACAGATACCCATTATCAAGGACGCCGGCGTCAAATTCTACGCCGGTTTCCCCATTCGAGCGCCGGACGGAGCCATCGTGGCATCACTTTGTACGTCGGACTTCAAACCACACGACAGCATCTCCACGAAAGAGTATGCGACGATGGAGACGCTCGCCAAAATTGCAGGGCAGCTGGTCGCACCTCGGCGGCTTCCTGCTGCAGCGTATTAGCCGTCGTGGCATTTGCCGGGATATAAGAACACGTGATCCAGTGAACAACCACAATGGCAAAGCAGATGGAATGCCTATCCCAAGTTTACCGGCGCAGCTGTTGACTGTGCTGATAGTGATTTTGTCGTCACTTTTCAAGCCTCTGCGTCAAGATGACTCGGCTCAATCGTCTCAGTACGACGGAGCGGCTTTCGTCATGCTACATGATGGAAACAGGTTCTCCGAAATCTGCCAAGGACATGGAAGCTGGAGCTTTGCAAAAAGGAGGCACCGTCAACATCTTCAGTAGACAGCACATGGGCCTCGTCCTTCAATACGCTGCAGTGGGTCTCGTATTCGGCGTGCTGCCTTCGACGGTCTACCCGTTCATGCAGACGTATCTCAACGCCAGCGGAGCACAGGTCATGACCGCCATGACGCTCATCCTGCTGCCGTGGACGTTCAAAGTGTTCTTCGGCACGCTTTCCGACTGCTTCCCCATCTGTGGGTATCGCCGTCGACCATATATGGTCATCGGATGGACGATCTGTGTGGGCTCGCTGTTGATCATGGCCTCGTGTAAAGCTGGTCAACCCTACTTTGAAGACCCGTTGGACCGTCAACTTTCCCCCAAAGACTACACCCCAGAAGTGGAGGCAAGACTGAACCGTGATGCACCGTCAAACGCTGGTCGCTACATGGCTCTAATGATGATGTCGGCTTTCGGGTATACCTTGGCGAGTGTCTGTGCCGATGGACTGGTCGTTGAAATGGCCCAACGAGAACCGCTGGCTGAAAGAGGAAGGACGCAATCCAAAGTATATACCCTCCAAATTCTCGCGATGACGCTGGGTAAAATCCTGACGGGGTTTGCGTTCAACGGCGTGGATTATGGTGGCTCGTTCAATTTTTCGCTGTCGTTCCCGCAGCTCATGTTGGTGCTTGCAGTGGTCACGGCTCCGATGATCCCCATGTCGTGGCTATTTATCCAAGAATCAACAAAACCACCGATGGCTTTTACAAAATACGTGAACGGTCTGTGGCAATTCATCCAGAAGCGTGCCGTCTTCCAGTTCCTATTCTACGCTTTCTTCAGCGGCATATTCAACAGTTTCTCATGCACTGCAGGGACTCCAATCCAACTTTTCATAGTGAAAGTGACGCCAATCAACAACACCATCAGCGAGCTTATCGGTAGCCTTCTGTGCATGGGGATCTTTGCTCTTATCGGAGAATACGGTCTCGCTTGGAATTGGCGTGTGGTGACGGTAGCCACCGGGATGCTAGTGGTCATTTTGGACGCTGTGTGTACGTTCACCACGGTCTGGGATGTGTTTCGAAGTCAGTGGTTTTGGCTCGGTATGCCCGTGGTGGCGGATATTCCCAACTACATCACTTACCTTATCGGGACTTTCGTGACGGTTGAGTTAGTCGGCGAAGGGCAAGAAGGGGCGATATTTGGACTGCTCACAACGATATCGAACTTGTCATCTCCCTTTGCAACGACACTGACCCGAATTGTCGATAGTTCGTGGGATCTCAGCAACGAACGCGTACAGACCGACGACTACAGCGTTCGACGCGACATTACCGTGGCATATGTGCTGATGTACTTGATGACGGCCGTGTCGTGGCTGTTTCTATTCCTTTTGCCCAAACAGAAGCGAGAGACGCAGGAATTGAAGAAGTCGGGAGGCTCGAGTACATTGTGTGGAGGGTTGACGGTGGGATACCTGGCTATCGCGCTGGTCTGGTCGTTCACGACCAATATTTTGGCCATTTCGTCGAGTACAAGCTGTCTTGTTATCGCTGGAGGCGATGGCTGTTAAGGAAGCTGTCTACAACTGTGAAGTACAGTAGTAGTAAAATATTTGTCATCTTGCATTGCTTTTGTTGATCGTTTCCTACTTGTATTGTACGTGCCAACAATTCAGCAGCCTTTGCCGCCAGCGATCACGAGGCAGCTCGTACTAGGGATAATCGCCAGGACGTTGCACGCGATGGACCACACGAGCGCGAAGCTCAAATATGCAACAGTAAGAGCGCCACACAGTGAACTCGAACCGCCGGATCGCTTCAATTCCTGCACCTCCGTCTTCTGTCTCGGTAGGAGGAACAGGAACAGCCACGACACAATCGTCATGCCGTACATCAGCAGCATGGCTTTGGTGATATCCAGTCGCACAGAGTCGTCGTCGATCTGGATCCGCTCGTTGCTGAAGTCCCAATAACCATCGACGATTCGGGTCAATGTGGTCGCAAATGGATTCGCAATAGTGTTGACACTGATCAGCAGGCCGAACATCGCTCCCTCTCGACCTTCGTCGATCAATTCCACAGCCACAAAGCTGCAGATGAGGTGATGAATGTAGAATGGGACGATGATCACAATGGGGAGGCCGAGCCAGAACCACTGACTTCGAAACACATCCCAGATCGCGATGAACGCGAAGACACTGTCGAGAACTAGCACCAGAACGCCAATACTGACCGTGATCACTCGCCAATTCCATCCAAGGCCGTACTTGCCGATGATGACAAATGCGCTGAAGCACAACATGCTTCCGATCATGTCGCTCAGAGCGTTGTTGACGGCAGTGACCCCACCATGTAAAGCTGCACTGGAGTCATTGCAGTGAACGAGAAACTAGCAAAAATGCCGCTGAAAAATGAGTAAAAGACGAACTGGTAGACTGCGCGGGTCTTCATGGCTTGCCAAAACTGGCCCACGTACTTTGAAAACGACACAGCAGGTTTGGATGTTTCTTCCACGAAGAACCACGACACAGGAATAATCGGAGCAGCGCAGATAGCGAGCATCAGCATAAGCTGCGGGAAGGTGAGAGAGAACTCGAACGATCCGCCGTACTCCACTCCGTTGAAAGCAAAGCCCACAAGTGCTTGACCCAAAGCGCCAGTGAACACCAACGCTGCGTTCATCGTGGACTGCGTTCGCCCCCGTGTCTCCAATGGTTCTTGTTGCGCCACTTCCACCACCAAACCATCGACACTCACACTTGCCAACACATATCCACAAGCTGTAAACATCATCAGGAATACATAGCGACCAGCTTTCGAAGGAGCATCACGGTTCAGTCTCGCTTCAATTTCAGGCGTATAGTCCTTTGGTGAGACCAAACGGTCCGTCGGATTCACGAAGAACGGCTCGCCGACCTCCATGAACGCCATCGTGAGAAGCATAGCAACAGAGATGGTCCAGCCGATAACCATGTAAGGCCGACGACGGTAGCCGAACATCGGGAAGCAGTCGGAGAGAGCTCCGAAAAACGCTCTAAAAGTCCATGGCAGGAGGATGAGCGTCGAAGCGGTGATCACTTGAGCCCCACTGGCGTTGAGATACACTTGGATGAACGGGTAGACCGTGGACGGCAATGCTCCAATAAAGAGACCCACCACCATGGCCTGAGCCACCAGACCGACGTGTTTCTTGCTAAAGACGTTGATCTCTCTTCCTTGCGCTGCATCCGCTTCCAAGTCCTTGGGTGTCTTGGGTGTGAACTCTTCTTTCACGTACGAAGACTCGCAGTGAGCAGCGCTGCTGGTGCGAAACCAATTCATCCTATACTAGCGTTGCCGTCGTCGAAGAAAGTCAAAAGTGCGTGAATAGCCGAGATCAAATCGTTCGTGATATGGTAGCTAGCAGCTGGGATTGAATACTCTGATGCAACGGGAGAGCCCTCACGTCACACACGGTTATTACGTTACTCATGGAACCCCGTTAGTGGCGTAATACTACCCCACGTCACAATGACTGTATTGACCTGATCCACTAGCTCGTTGAAGTTCTCCCGGTCGTCTCTGATGTCTCTGCGCTCTTCTACTGATCGACTAGTCCTCGGAAGTACCGCTACCGAAGTCAGATTTTAGCCATGCGTTGACTCTCAGTTAGATCGATGTACATCGTGCAAGACACAAATCGGTCTGGATAGGGTCAACCCAAGCAAGAAATGGTGCGTGGAAGGCTGCGTCCTCCTTCGAGGCCTCCGGGTGTCAAGCGACGTAGCAGCACCACGACTCCCACCCGCTGCAATTGTCCGCATTCTTCTACCCATGCGCTGGGCGCTAGAGATGTAGAGCGTCACTGATGGCACAAAGAGGGAAGGAGCTGCAGCACTGTCTTTAGATGCCCGCGGTTGCTCTGTTGTGTGCAGTTGCTTCTACTGTACTACAGCTGAGGGTTTGCCGAGTGGCTTATCCCGATGGAATTTACGCCTGAACGAATTGCTCTGCTTGGTGGGTCGTTGTCGGTAAACTCCACGTGCCTGGACGTTCTGGAGAAAGACAAATACCGCAACCTGATCCGCGGTCGAAAACGGCGACACGAAGTCGTGAAGTGGCTGGAACAACAAAGGCGAAGAGTGAAACGGCAACGTACTGTTTGCGTCAGATCTGCACCTGTTTTGAGAGAGTTTGATGAAGTTTACAAGAGTATTGCTGTGGAAGGCGCTGTCATGACTAGGTTGGGAATGCAAATTTGCAGACGAGCAAATTATTAAGTTGAAAACAGTTCCTGCTTCCCAGGAAGGCCATGCTATGTGTTGGTGCTACGCAGGCACTGCTAACAAACGGATCTCTGTATTGCGCCAAGGTATGCGCGTAGCTGCCGATCCCATCGACGATCCTTCATCAGCTTCGCCAAAGCTCAACCACGCTGCCTCGCTTGTCATTTCCAAACCGACTCCGCAGCAAGCAAGCATGGGCCTCCTACGCTGCGTTCTTCTAGCGACCACCTTGACAGCAGCCGTCGTATCGATTCAAGCGGCAGTCATCGACTACGACCAAGTGCAGCCGTTCCCGGAGACGAAAGCCACAACGCAAGAGTCCAAGATGGCGTTGCAATTCAAGCCACAGCTCTACATCAGCCGTGGTTGCAACCCGTACCCCGCCGTCGACGAAGAAGGCAACGTCAGCGGTGGCAAAGGAAATCGGCTGCTGACTGGAGACACCTGCGCTGGTTCTCGCTACGGGTCTCAAGTGTACGGCCGCTCAACGGTGTACAAGGGCACTCAAATCTTTATGTACGCTTGGTACTTCCCGAGAGCGTATTCTAGACGCCATTCCTGGGAGCACGCGATCATCTGGTTAGATGAGGATAACTCGACGATTTCGGCGGTGTCGACGTCCCGGTCGTCGCCGTTGTTTACTCACTACACATACGCCCCGCCGAATTCGGACGAACTGGACGGTGATAGAGTCAAGCTTCGGTACTGGGCTAATAATCAAGGGCACAACCTCAAGACGACGTGGAGAAGTGGGCAGTCTCAGGACTTGGTCATGTGGAGTGAGATGACGGAGGCTGCCCAAAACGCACTGGCGACTGCGGACTTCGGCTGGGAGTGGAAGAGATCGTCCAAGGTGCCGTTCACCGACGGGAACTTCGAGACCAACCTCAAGAACGCCTACCCATGGTAGATACTTTTTTGTTGCTAGAAACTTGGTTGAAAAACAATGCATTCCTGCTCATATCTAGATGTGGGATGGTGTCAAGAGCGCTCTACAATGTACTACCTCTGTGCGGAAAATGATGAGCATTTTAAAAAAATGCGCAGCGCTCCGCCTCGTTTTTTGGGGAGTTATAAGCTTTGCAGAGGTGCTAGCATTTGCGTGTGAGCTGCACACAAATCTAAACATTCGTGGGCGTACATGCTCCGCCACGTTAGAAGTACTAGTAGTAAAACATATCAAACTCGGACGTCATTGACGTCTCACGAGCTGTTGCTTCAACTGTTGTAGTCCCGGGTAAGTCAGTAGGAGTTGTCCATGCAAAAGGGAGAGCGCCGCAGCTGCCTCCTGTGCTTTGGCAAGCGTTAATCCGTCGCAAGACAGTGAAACAGGCAGATCACCAGCGCGTATCAGTTTATCCTTGTGCAAATGTCCAAGACGATAGTTGTTGCGGCCTTCGTGCTTCAGTATCTGCTCCAATACGTGCTGCAGAGTAAGGAAGGTCTTGTTTAGCGAGACAGCCGTCGATTCTTTGAACGAAAGGACCACCTCCTTGATAAGCTCATCTGGTGTTCGTGGTATCGTCTTGGACTGCAGAGACTGAATGCTGGCAAAGAAACCCAAATCAAGGCAGTTCAGATCAGGGCTTTGAGCGGGCTGGTTTATAAGCTTGATCGTCCAGCCGGCAGAGCACCTCGCCGCCGCTACCTCGGGATCGTTCTCCAGGACATGAGGGCGCGCGTTGTCCTGCTGGATTTTTATCGTGGGGTATTTCTGCTCTTGTGGCCACTTGGCCTTGATGGCTGGGATGACGTCGTTAACCAGCATCTGACGAGACATCTCGCGTGTTATCGACACTGGACGCGTCTCTTCAACACCAGCCGGTCGATTGACACTCCGTCGCTGCATAATGTACGTCTCCACAACCGGCCAAATGCCGACTTTGCCGTCCCAACTGCCACGTGGACGCGCGACTGCACAGAGAAACATCACTTTAGTAATGTAGCGCTTGCTTTGAACAGCCTGGACTGGAGGTTCTTCCATTGGGTATCCATCTTTCCCCGTGAGCACGTACACGCGCTGCCCGACCTTCTTCACGTAAAACCACTTCTCATCAATGTGGACCACGTCGTACATTGCATCAAACTTGTAGGTTCCGTCTAGCTGAGGTGTCACACGATCCATGCAGAACTTAAGTCGCTCTAATCTATGCGAAGGCGTGAGCAGTGGACGAGTTTGCCTCAGCGCACGGCGTAAGTAGCCCTCCTTGATCAGCTGCTGCACGAGGTAGGAGCCCACACCAGACCCCTGTTGTACAGCGCGCTGGTTCTCACGGTCATTTACTGGCACTTCGGCGAGGCGCTTGCAGAGCGCCAAACGGTTTTTCTTCTTTCGCCCCCGAGCGTGCTTTCTCAACTTGACTACTGCAGCTACTCGCTCACCCATAGACCTGATACCCTGCTCCCAAATACGAGAAACAGCGCAGCGGTTTAGATTAAAGTAGGCGGCGGTCTGTCCGATATCGCCGTGCCTAAGCACCCTCCGTTGCTACGAAGGAGCAGCATCTCCCACACTGCTTGGCGCTCTTCATCAGTGGCTTCCGATCTGCTCATTGCCGCTCCTCTTTGAAAATGAAGGGGAGAGGTCCAGCGGGAAGATTGGGCGGGAGATTCGAAATTCAAAACTGAGGGTATTGATTTTGAATAGGATGTAATTTGATTGGAAATGCTCATCATTTTCCGCACGGAGGTAGTAAATACTTGGTTATTGTATGATTCATCTGGAACATGTTGTGGATCACCTTGTGGACCGCTCCATCAGCACGAAGGGCTACGCGGACGCTGCGTTCCTCTTCGAGGCTCCGAGGCGGCAGTACCAGATCCTCCGCCCGCTGCAATTGTCCGCGTTCTTCTACGGCACACCCTCGCCTTCGATGCTGTCACTCCGGAGACCATGACACGCAAAGTTAGCGAGTACCTAGACCAGACCCGTCTTGTGGGAAATAAGTACTGGGGGCAAATAGCTGTGCTCAGTGGGTCTTCTCCGGTAAAGTTTCCGCGCTGGGCATTCCGGTTTGTGAAGGATGACAAATACCGCGCTATTATGCTCAAAGCTGCAGCTGAAAACGGTGACATTGAGGCCGTAGAATGGATCGAACAACAAAGGACATCCTACCGGTTGAGTCGGAACCCCACTCGAGCAAAGGCACTGATCAGTTCTCATTTTGGAAAGGTGGAGTGATGACAGCGCTTGACGGCAAGAGTATACATATGACAAACTGAGGAAGTTTACGAGGACTCTGATGCGTCTGCGCGAAGCCGCCGATCCCAACGACGATCCTTTATCAGGTTGGCCAAATGCCAACTAGTAGCCTAATCGACCCTGGAGCAATCAGCCACCTACGCTGCGTTCTTCTAGCGACCACCTTGACAGCAGCCGTCGTATCGATTCAAGCGACAGTCATCGACTACGACCAAGTGCAGCCATTCCCGGAGACGAAAGCCACAACGCAAGAGTCCAAGATGGCGTTGCAATTCAAGCCACAACTCTACATCAGCCGTGGTTGCAACCCGTACCCCGCCGTCGACGAAGAAGGCAACGTCAGCGGTGGCAAAGGAAATCGGCTGCTGACTGGAGACACCTGCGCTGGTTCTCGCTACGGGTCTCAAGTGTACGGCCGCTCAACGGTGTACAAGGGCACTCAAATCTTTATGTACGCTTGGTACTTCCCGAGAGCGTATTCTAGACGCCATTCCTGGGAGCACGCGATCATCTGGTTAGATGAGGATAACTCGACGATTTCGGCGGTGTCGACGTCCCGGTCGTCGCCGTTGTTTACTCACTACACATACGCCCCGCCGAATTCGGACGAACTGGACGGCAAGAGCGTCCAGCTTCGGTACTGGGGTAATAATCAAGGGCACAACCTCAAGACGACGTGGAGAAGTGGGCAGTCTCAGGACTTGGTCATGTGGAGTGAGATGACGGAGGCTGCCCAAAACGCACTGGCGACTGCGGACTTCGGCTGGGAGTGGAAGAGATCGTCCAAGGTGCCGTTCACCGACGGGAACTTCGAGACCAACCTCCACAACGCCTACCCATGGTAAACGCGTTGACCATGCAGCGCTAATAATCTATAATATTTCCTTTGCAGCAAACTTATGATAACATCTAAGCTACTAACAGCATAAGTTTGTGGGGACCGCAGTGACAGGAAGATGTTACGTTGCCGTCCTTAGTCAAAGCCAGCTGCTGCTCTCTATTCTGTCGTTGGGCATCCGCAACTGCGGCGGACTGCATCGGACAGCTTGTTCAGATACGCCTGCAGTGTTGATGTAGCACTTCAAACCCGCTGACAGGGACGTCATGTCCGTATGGAAGACTTTCAACTTGATTCAACTGGATCAAGACATCAACATCGCATCTGTCCTGGCAGAGATCCGAAGCAAGAGCATCTCGACTGCAACACACCAAGGCACCTCCGTAAACGAGCATGTCCACCAAGGTGCTTATGATCAAAGAGCCAGACGGCTGTGGAGCGGCGAACTCCAGGGCAATTGCGAGAATTCGTGCCAAACCCAACGCATAGCCGGCAGCGTCTAATCCTGCGATGGTCGAAAGTCTTGCGACCCACTCGATCCAAACTTTCGCGGCAAGATCTTACCGCAGCGAGAGCTCCATTTCGCGTTGCTTTGACGTTGGTAGACAGGTCGGCTTGGGTCCCGCAAGGTGATTACCGCGTGAACCGATTCCGGAGACCATCACCATCCTTTCAAGACGTGCAAGTCCTTGTTGCCATGCGGCAGGATCGGGACGGATGGGACAGCTGACGTACGGCACATGGCACGGACTCTCACTGGCTCACGGCAGACTCCACTTCGTAGCATTCCCGCAGCGTTGGAATGCCACAACGTCTTGTCGCCACAGGCTCATAAGAGGTGGTCCTCAAGCTTTTGTGATGGTGTTCACGGACCCGTTTGAAGAGAATCGGACAATGGTGCAGACCCACAAGATGAACGCGTCGGTCCTCAAGCGCCACACGAGTCCGTTCCCGCTGTTGCGTCTCTCGTCGGAAGCTACGGCTGAATTGGAGACCCTCGCGCACAAGTTCGTGGCTCGCAGTGTTAACACATACGAGCGTTTCTTGGTGGACGACCATGGCAAGGTTGACGAAGCTCGATGGAAGTTCTTGGCAGCTAAGGACGGGCTACGAGCGTATGGGGAGAGACCCAACACTGCAGACGCTATGGGGGTCAATGCCACGTACGAGTCCGACACCCCGCTCGGAGATCTCCCCGTCGTATTGGTCACCGGTACTATTGTCGGCAACCTGGACGACGTCATGTACGGTGTGCTGTGCAACTCGACGGAGGCGATGCGGATCAAGTCTTCCTACATCCACGACGATCTTCTGGGTAGCTGTGTGCTTGCGCCGATCTCCAGCCCGACGCCTGAAAACCCATTCAACGCCATCGGTGTCAAGTGGGTCGAAGTCAAAGTGCCGTTGATTGCCCGGGCGATCGTCAAGAACCGCGACTTTGTGTACTTGGAGACGACAGGCATCGAACGACTACGGAATGGCGAACGCGTAGGATATCACTACGTGCATTCAGTGCAGTTTCCCGAGACGCCAGTGCGAGAGTCGACCACCCGCGGCAACAGCTCCATCAGTATTTTGTATCGCCAAAGAGACAGGAACGTGACGGACGTGTTTATCAAGGGCTTCTTCAACCCCGCGGGTGGCTTGGAACGAGCTTTAGTGTTGAAATCAGCAGCAAGACTGCTGCTTTCTGTGGCCAATAACGTCTACTGCAGCCAGATGAAGAAGCTCGTTTGGGCGCTGCGACTAAAGTACTCGGACGACTCGTCGTCCTCGAGTTCGGAGAGCAGCGGCACTTCTTCATCGAGTATTACGGACGATAAGAAATGCTCTGGATGCGGCAAGAAGCAGTCGGTCTTCATCACAGCTGCAAGTAAAACCAACCACGGCGCCAAGATCCTGCAGAAGAAGCGTTGTTGTAAGCTCTGCAAGCAGTATATATGTCTGGACTGCCGACGACAACACCAACTGAGCTTTCTGCTGCAAGACTGTCGACTCGCGCAGCGTTTAGTGACGATTTGTCGAGACTGCGAAGCGGGGGCTCTATCGGTTGATGCAGTCGCTATTGCTCGCGAAGAAGTCGTGCAGAAAAGCTTGGAACACCCCTGGTATCGCGACGAAAAGTTCAACTCCTCCGTGTCCAGACAAAGCGAATAGTTTGATAATAAAACGTAGATTATAAACAAAATTGAAAACTCTGTATAAAAAGTATGTGGTGCACAGAGTTTTCCGTTAAAATCATGAAAAATCCAACCGAAACGGCTTTGGATCCTGAGCTCACTCCTGAAGCTGCTGCTAAGCATGAAGACTTTCTTCGCCGTGCTCGCTCTGCTGGCCTCCGTGGTGGCGTCGGACGGCGTGACGTTGAAAATTTACAAGGAGTCCACCGCCTACCACCACCAGGAAGGGGTGGTGCGTCAGGAAATGCTGGCCAAGAAGCAGGACATGTTCTACCGCATGGCCCACATGAAGTCTACGCCCTGGGACGCGCAGCCGACCGAGAAAGCCACCAAGTGCGAGGACATATGCTTGCTGCAGGACTTTTGGATGTTCCAGCAGCAGCGCAACTGCGTCAATCGCCCCACCAGCCTCTGCTCGGCCTACAAGATGGGGCTCTCGTCCATGGACGTGGTGCTCACGCTGGCCGAGTGCGACTGCGGCAGCAACAGCACGTCGACCAGCGGCTCTGCCGGAAACGCTGGGGATCAGTAGGATGAGGTGGTGGTGTAACTGAGACCGTCCGTTCGACTGTGTATGACAATGAAACCATTGACTTTTTTCTTTCTCCACGGGGGAGTTCTGGGCAACTGCAGTCGCAGCGGCACCACCGGCAATGTCTAGAGCAGCGACGGGAAGCGAGTCTCGCAGTGAACCCGATGGGGAGGAGTGCGTGATGGCGCTCACCACCACGACATCTCCGTGAGAATTTGCTACCTGTGTAGCCATTGATGCGTCGTGAAATGATAGTCACTTTGAATTGGAGTCGCAGTCAGTTTGGTCCCGGTTGGTAATCTATACCTTTTCGGAACAGATGGCTACAGTATCGGTTAGAACAGGTTTGTCTATCGTTCATCAGCAGAAACGGTGCTATCATCCAGCGGACTAACGCTGGCCGGTCATTCCAACGCGGCCGCTTTCTCGATGCTTCTCTCTGCCATGTGTCATTCGCCAAGTTTCGCCGTGCACCACCAGTCTGCAAGCGGTTCCTGCCATCTTCATGTCTATGCAGTCCGATTCCGAGCGGGCGGCGCTGCTTTCAGGTGGTGATCGCCCGGCCGGGGCCGTCAGCTCGACCCGGACAAATTCCACCCGCAGCCTCGGCGTCGCAGCGTTTGTTGGACTGTTATGGACCGTGGCGATCACTGGATTCCTGCTGACGATCCGCACCCCGACCAAAACGCCGACCGTGGTCGTCGACGCCGGTCTCAGCTCCGAGTCGCCGCTTCCTCGATTCCGAGTGAGTTTCCACGAGTCCCTGCACGCCGAGCCGGTCACCGGTCGGTTGATGATCTGCATCGCCAAGAAACACGCCGTGAACGACCCGGACGGAGACGACCAGCCGCGGTTTCTGGTCGACGACTCGGAAGACAGTCAGCAGCTCTTTGCCGTCGATGTCTGGGATTTTGTCTCCGGTGAGACGGAACACCGCGAAGTAAACGTGACCCACGCTGTCGGCTACCCGAAGCTGTTCTTGGACGAGATCCCGGCCGGGGACTACTGGGTGCAAGCGGTGCTGCATCCGTACGTGCAGTACAATCGTTCAGACGGCCGAAATTTGAGTTTACCAAAGTTTACGACGTTCGAGAGCGACGGTGGCGTATTAACGGCACCTGGTACGCTCTACAGCGTGTCCAAGCTCGTGCATTTCGACCCGAAAAGTTTCTCGATTAATTTGGTGTTGACACACGTCGAACCGGAGCTGCCGCCGCTGGAGGAACCACATGAACTGCTCAAACACGTGACGCTCCGAAGCCCGTCGCTGTCGAAGTTCTGGGGCACCGATGTATACCTTAAAGCCTGGGTGCTGCTGCCCTACCGCTTCTACGACGAATCTCTGAGCGACGTGCACTACCCGGTATTTGTCTACCACACACACTACAACCGCTACTTCGAGCACAGTTTCTTGCCTGCACCACCGGCGAATGTCACGACGGCGTCGCTGGGTGAGCAGTACGGGTTTTTCTTCTATTCCAATTGGACGTCTGACAAGGCGGATGACGCCTTCACCAACAAGAGAGGCATTGTCGTGCAGCTACAGCACGCGAATCCGTACTACGACGATTCGTACGCCGTCAACAGCGCCAATATCGGGCCGTATGGTGACGCTATTACGTACGAATTCCTGCCGTACATTGAGAAAAATTCCGCGGCATTGGCGAGGGCTGGGCACGCACCATGTACGGCGGATCTACTGGCGGTTGGGAGTCCTTTGCAGTGCAGGTGTACTACCCGGAGGAATACAACGGCTGCTGGTCGTTCTGTCCTGACGCGTTCGACTTCCGTCGCTTCCAGCAAGTGGACTTGTTCAAGAACAAGAACGCCTACTACGCTCGTGGCGATTGGACTCAGAAAGACCGTGGCGCTAAACGCGACTACCTCGGTGATATCCGGGAGACGATGGCGGAAGAAAACCACCACGAACTGGCCAGGGGTCTCGAGGACGTTCCGGCGGTCAATGGGATGCATGGCAAGCGGTGTATTCGCCGGTCAACGACACGGACGGCTACCCCGCCGCTGTGTGGGATAAACTCACAGGTGAAATTCACCCCGACGTGGTCGAGTACTGGGAGGCGAACTACGACGTCCGTGCCAAGCTGCAGCGGGAATGGAATGCCCGTAGACTCGGCGCCAAACTGGTGAACAAGCTGAACGTGTACGTGGGCGTCACGGACAGCTACTACCTGAACGACGCCGTGTTCTTGTTGGAAGATTTCTTAAAGACGACCACGGAGCCGTACTTCAATGGATCGATCGTCTACGGCGTCACTGACGGTCGCGGCTACGAGCATTGCTGGACTGGAAGCTTCGACCAGTCGATCTCGCTTGGGTGGTACACCGTCAATCAGCGGATGATCCCTCAGATGGTCGACCACATCGTTCAGTCGGCCCCTGAAGGCGCTAATCTGAGCTTCACGTCGTATTGACTAGACTAGAGTAGCAAGACAATGAAAAGGTTGATGAGTAATGTAAGTGACTTGATAGAGCAGTGAGCTGCTAAAGAATATCTGGCCTATATGCTAACGAAAGGATTCGTAGTACCGGTAGTAGTGATTGAAGCGGGACTGAGCGAAACTATGTAAATATGGCATCCATCTTTATGGCAAAGCTGAGCTAAGGCCCTAAACGACTCCTACTCAACTAATTGTCGTCCGCTACTCACTCATTTGCCGAAATAAGTATAATATCCTGGGGAACTGCAACGACCGCCCCAGCCGCAGTCTTCACGCCAAGAACCGCTTTGAAATGCTCCGAGCTCAGGTCCCACAGCGTCGGCTGCAGCTCGTTCGAGAAACTTCAAGACTAGACTGGCCATAGACAACAGAAAGAACGCGATGTCGTCGTAGGGGCAGCGCGCTAAAGAGCGCGGTGACGTTGGCGTTCACCAGGTCAAATTCTGCTAGAATAAGTTCGCGTTGTGACCACCGTTCGATCGCAAGCTGGCAGATATGGGAGTCCGAGAAATCTAACCAGCGAGGACGAAGAGTTTGACGCACGGGCGACATCGTATTCCCGACTGGAGGAGCACGAAGCACGCGTATTATGCGTTCTCTCAAGAAAGAAGAAATTTAAGTTGATTAACCAGTCGGATAAACCGTTTTTCTAGCTACGATCGTATACTGCTTAGTCGTTCTGCTGCTTAGTTTCGTGGAATCCAAACGTGACTTGCTGGTAGTGTGTTTCGCGGCGCAGGTGGGTCAAAGCCTAACTTCTCCAGAACAGAGGTTACAATTTTGTCGTCAATCCCAAGCTCCGCTGAATGGTGATTGATGAACAGACAGTGTCATCGAAAAGAGGACATCACATTTTGGACGCTTGGTATTTCAGCTGTAGTTTCACGGAATAGTATGTCGTTTCTCAATCTCCGCGTGGCATGGAACGCGATCGCAGTGTGGACTCGCCACAGTAGCAGGACCACCTTTGGTTCTGCCTCCACTCCCTATTCAGGTCTCGTGGTTTAGGAAAAATTAGCAATCGCCAATCCAACTCCGTCGCGAAAGCCATATGCCATGGGGACCACAATGGGGTCCACATTTGCGTCAGAGCTGGGCACGAGAAGAAACAGTGCTCTACTGTTTCTATCGCAGCACATGATCGTCTCACACACTGTTGAATCGTAGGATTTAACGACTTGAGGAAGAACAGCCTTGATCCGACAATGAGGTCTCCAAAGAACATTCTCAGCATCACATCGTGGATAACAGGAACAAGAAACTGGCGGAGGGCGAGTATCTGTTGTAACGTAGTATATATCTGTCGTTGCGGACAGCCAAGCACTTTCATGGGGTGTGGTTGCACGCTTCTATCAGACCGCTATGCGTTCTCTCAAGGACTGCACCGAAAGTGCTGCCAATTCTCTTGCATGAATTAGTGCATCGACAGCAAACCATGTGCTGTACCTATCTGACCAACTTCTGAGGTTTATGCGACATTCAAGCTTGGGCTGGTGAAAACACAACACCACTCCCAGTTGACAACTTTCACGAACCCAGCGAGACCATCGATGTTTGGAGATTTCGAGCAGGCCCAGGCGAGGTTGAGTGATTGTGTGATCGGCCATGTGCTTCTGCGAGACCGACCAAGAACCTGCAGCGTCGGCACCGACGAGATTGTAGCGTCACAGTCGTCAACGTCTCCCAGCTCCGTGCCAGCAACAGTTGTATCGCCCGATGCTGACGAGAAGGCTCGGAAGAAGGCCATCCGCCGCGAACAACTTCGACGGGGCCAAGCCCGCTTCCGACAAAAGCAGCGAGATCTCCGTCTGCAGCAAGAACAACTCCTGGAACAGGAGCTGCACCAGCTCCGCTGCTTGGTCCAGGGATGCAGTTGAGGCGCAGACGACTCCGACTCCAGGGCAACGCGAAGCAACACTGGTGGAGCAATGTCGGCGACGTGCTTCATCTGATCGAAACCTGTCTGCAGTCACCCTGGTATGCCAGCACCATTAACGACATGCAGAGCCACTCCGACATCCAAAGAAGCTTACGTCGACTGGAGCTGTTCATACTGCCGAGCGCCGCCATGGGAGAACTCCACGGGTTCAAAGCACTGACACTGCAGCTTCGACGGTACGCTCTGTACTTCAGCGACTCGCACATCGAGGTGAAGCGGATCGAGGCGCTGGTTCCTGGCGTGGTGAGAGCCACTGCGACACTGAGTGTGTCGGTCTCCGAGCTGTCGCTGAAATATGTCTTCCTCTCGAGCAGACTCGACACCAAGACGACCGATACCAATCGCTGCGAGAGCGACTACTTGGCCGCCGCCTCCACTGCAGTAGCTCGATCTGTTTTCTGCTGGATGAAGACAGCGGCTGTGTCGAACGTCTGGAGGTGGCGATCGACTTGTTCAAGGCGCTGTGCGAGTCGTTGGGAGATCCAAACGATGCCATGTGCATACTTGAGCACGCTAACATTAGTCGTGAAGGTGCAATAGGCGACTTGGTAGAGCAGCGAGCTTCTAAAGCGTGTCTTGGTTGAAGTGGTTGAAGTCACTGCCAGTGATACACATTGTGGCCACGAGACTACAGTATAGCCGCGAGCGCCACATCTGGAAGCGTCTCTTTCGACCGAGGCTTGGATTTTAGTCGCAACGCGGCGGTAGTGAGGACTCCTCTTTCTTTAGGCTCAGTCATCTGTGCATCTGTGGCTATTGCTTGACGACGCAGATATGGTTTTCCGGTAACGACGTGACCGACAGGCTCGCAAGAATTTCTTTCAAAAAAAAAAAACTTGTCGAACACCGTTTGACCGTTTGTGCAGTGGCCTCCGTAACCAACCACGCCTTGATTCCAGCTTCAACACGACCGCGTTAAGACTTTCAATGTGTCAGCTCTTCGTTGCCAGCTATGGCAACAGATTGCGAAGATGCTAGACGCCTCAAAACAGTTTTTGCGATGTTCTCTTCTGGGACGGATAGCGCCACCGATGTGGTTGTGACGAGAACGGTTAATGCCGGCAAAACAGGCTGCAATTGACGCATCGGCTTGTAGTGAATCACCAAATTGGTGTTTGATCGCCAAAAGACAAAGTGGATACGAGTAGCAGACGGAGTAGATTGCAGAGAGACTGTCAGATGAGTTTTTTCTTCTGTTCACTACAAGAAGCCACGTGGAGGAAACCAGAGCTGCTCAGAGCTGCTCATTCATCGGTTAATGAGGCTTGGCCTTCTTTCCGATCCAACCCGAACAACTTGTTTCCTTCGAACTTCGTTCCCGGAAACTTTGCAATCCGACACCGTTCGCAATGATGAACCGACCTTCCCAGTAAGCTTGGTGGTCCAACAAGAAAGAAGGCTGATTGCCATGGCAGATTCTGCCTTCACGCAACTCGTGGATCTATGGGTGTAGTGTTTGCAGGAAGATGAGGCATGCTGGGGGAGTCGATTGGGCTCCCGGTAAGATGCCGAAGTTCCCTGAATTGGCGTGGTTGGCTGGCGCTGACGGCTGGCGTTATCGCACGCCTTGAAGGAGAGGAGACGGAGACAAGTCTCCCTAAAAGGGGAGACGAATAAACGGATATGTATTGGCTAGGCCCTCAAAAGGCGCAATAAAGCTTGAGACGTCCCTCAAAAGCATCCTGCGCTGGGATTGGCCAAAAATGGAGGCACGTTGAAGCTGCCGTTCGACCAACCTGCGGGAGTTTAATGAGATCACCACTTTCACCCGCGTTCCGGGCATCGATAGCTACGACAGAGACCTGTCCACGAGCCAAGGCGCCGCCCGGCTACGCGTGTCGATGGACGTTGCCCAAGCGACTACCGGCCATAGTGCTGGCCTGGCACTTCATACGGAGCAGGTGCTGGATAAACCCACGAGGCCCGGCGTTTTCTTCATGTGCATGAATATTTTGTTTATAGTTCTGGTAAAGGTCTAAGATGTAGACTTGTGTGTGGACAGATACCTGTTGCATGCTGTGAATGAACAGCCTCCAAGAGCATACTCTCCGGGGTCTATCGGTTCGTCTGGTGCATCAAGATGTGCTACTCGACAGGTCTGTGCGTTATGACCAACTTCGCCACACTTGCTTCACCGATACTCACGACGTTTGCGTTTCGTAGGTGAAGATATTAGCGAGTCGAGGTATGAATCCATTTCATCTGGAACATCAGTCGGTCGGGATCTGACTTGCTGTTTTTGCCTCGGCGCGCGAGAGATCTCGCCTCGGTTCTTCTTGCGCCTCTTGCATTTTGCAACTTCTCGTTTTCGAGGTTGGTGAGTTAATGGTTTACCAGCTTGTCGGTACAATGGGGAGGCAAAACTTCATTTAGCGCAACCAAGTCTTCGTCACCTGTAGTGTTAATTTTTATATGAAGGGCACAGAACTTGAGATGGATATCTATTCCCATTGCGCGCAACTTCTCCTGCGCTCCTAATTGTTTCCCACGGTCAGTGAAAATTGGTCGGTCATGTAGACGTAGACCACTCGCCACACAATTGCTAAAGAACCAGGCGAAATTATCCACAGTTTCCTTGTGAATATATGTAACAGCAGCGGGAATAACATTCTTATTTCCATCTTTCGCAAGTAGGGTCAAACACACTCCATTGTACTCAGAATGTAGAATAAACGTTCCATCACACTCCCAAACAGGCAACAGCTCATCCTGGATTCCCACAACACTGCCTAATGAGAGGGAAAGTCTGAAAAACCGTCCCTTTGAATCCAATTGGAGACAAACACGGGAGTCTTGATTTTCATCGCGAAGTTGCCTAAAAACCTGGGGAGTAAGTCGAATTCTGCAGCTCCGCAACTCTTAAAATTGGTTCTGTAAGTCTTCATGGCACGATAAACCATAGCACGTTTGGTTTTTATATCTACGCCATCGACTTCCATTACACTGCGTTCAACACGAATTTTCGAAGAAGGAAGAGTTTCCTGCATTGCCGCCTTAAATCCACGTAACTGGGTAATCTGACGATCGTTCGGGTTTGGACGACCAAGACTGGAACACCCTTGAATATGTTCTAAGTTCATCTTACAGATGTACCATGCGGCGGCGGGAATGTGCGCCCGTTTAGTAAGAGGCGACTTGCTGGAGGGCTTTGCTTGCGACGGCCGCTTCATCGAAAAGCAAACATACCAAGCACACGCGGCTTTGCTTCCGTCATCGTTATCGCGACAACCAAGGCAACACATCTTCCGGTAGGTACCAGCCTTCTTTAGGCGGACCTGAAAACCAGCATTCAACGCGAGATCCTCCACAAACTCCTTGGAAATAATCACGTCCGGAAAATGTACGTTTTCGGTTAGATCGCATCGACCGTACAGCTTAAGCATGTCAATCCTGGGAGCAGCCATGGCGATGCTAAAGAGAGCTGAACGGGGTAGACTAGAAGGCGAAATTAAGTGTCGAATGATTCGATGTTGTCGTTGACATCCATGCTATTTTCATCCATAACCTCCAACAGAACTTGTGCTGCAGACGCACGGAAGCGGTCTGCAAACAACTTCGGCCACACGCACGATCTGTTAGCCAAACTGGTCTTGGTCCTGTAGCTACATCATCTTTGCGCCGACTTCAACTTTCCTCACTCGCATCGCGTTCCTGCCCAGCTCCACCAAACTTCGGTGTTCCTATGAAGTGCCCCACATGCACGCCAACCGCGCGCGTTCACCAGTGTCGGTAGACACCGTAGCAACTGCTGTACAACGCGTCAGCAACACATCGACATTCTTTAGCCATTGCAAGTCGCCTAACTACTGCGCATGTCGCCCGAGGCACCAGCGCAGCTTGTTTCGGAAGTCTTCGCCTTCAACGTGCCTCCTTTTTGGCCAATCCCAGCGCAGGATGCCTTTGAGGGACGTCTCAAGCTTTATTGCGCCTTTTGAGGGCTCAGCCAATACATACCCCGAATAAACCTCGAGAGACAGTCTCCCGAGGTTTTTCGTCTCTGTCTCTCGTAATTAAGTGGAGGGAGACGTACTTAAACGGAGGGAGATTTTGGAGATCTTCGTCTGTCTCCCGAATGCGCCTTCGCGACAGGCTAAATTTCTGATAGGTTGAAATAAAACGCAGTGCTACATTTTAGCGCGCCTCACAGTACAAATTAGCACACGACCACAAGGCGAAGATCGCAATGGCCTCGGAAGGCGTCGAAGAAATTGTAGCCTTCGAGGAGGAAGATCGCATCTGTGTCGACAACTACAGGCTCGGCCTCGCCTTTTCGTTTCGCCGTTGGATAAGAACCATGAACCCCTCTGGAGGCTCGAACGAGTTGATGGCATCACGAATGCTGGGAGGAACGAGGGGCATAGTAGGCTGCTGATCACACGATACGGTTGGCTGAGTTGTTTGTGCTTGGTGAAGAAAGTTTTGATGTGTGGCTGTCACAATCATCTCCGCGCTGCTGAAGAATCGCGCGACAGCATCCATGACAGGCGAACCTCTGGCAATATCACTCCATGACAGGCGATTCACCGACTATATAACTCCATGAAAGGCCTTTGACTCCAGCAACACTAGATCCTCGCGCCGTTCCCATTAGCAGACGCACTCAAGCCGCTGGGTTGGTTTGCCTGATCCTGACTGCTTCATTGCGCGCTGGTGGAGAAGGCCGAAGTCGCTAGGCCGCTATGCTTTGCGCTCTCGGCATCGTTGTTTTAGCGAAAGGTAAAATAGCGTGACTTCATCCAATCATGCCAAGCCTTCGAGAGACTTTCGAAACTGTGGCAGGCTCAAATGGAGACAGATTCTTGGAGACTGCGGTTTCGTCTCCTGAAAAGGAGATTTACACGAGGAGACGGTATACCAACCGTTTCAGTCTCCCTTTTCCAAATGAAGGCAGTACAGCTTACCCGGGCCCGTAGGTCCCGGGGAAACCCGCAGATCGTAACACAAGTAGCTCAGTTATAGAGATTCGGATATATGGCCGACAATGCTTCTACTCAAAACAGGGTTATTGAACACAACCAAATTGTTTTGATGTATTAACGGAGATCCACAGTCAACCTACTGATCAAACCCGTAGATAGCTCGCCCTTGGCGTTTTAGAGCGTACACAATGTCTCGCGCAGTCATCGTCTTCCGGTTAGCATGTTGCATATAGACTACAGCGTCTTGTATGAGGCTCTTCAAGAAAACCTGCAGAACACCTCGTATTCGGTCGTATATCTGCGGTGACATCCGTACAATGCCACCTCTTCGAGCGAGGCGGCGGATGGGTGCGCTGGAAATGCCGTCAATGCTGTTGCGTAAGACGAATCGATGGTGTCGAGACCCACCTCTGCCTGCACCAGTAGCTGCCTTCCCACGGCCTGGCATCTTCATGTAGAACAGTAGATTTAGTAACGACGCTGGAGTTAGAATTTCCTTGTGCACCTACCTCCACGACTAGCTCCCTGCAAGGCAAATTGGAGAATGTAGCTGGTGTGGGATAAGTGGAGCTTTGGCATGAACAGACATTAATTTTAATTAGTTCCCTACAACGGAGATGGTGTTGACATTAATTGTAATTAGTTCCAAGCATCCCTTTAAAGCAAGAAATTTAACTATTTCTTACCATCCAACCAAGCTGTACCCTAGCTGCTCGATGCCTTAAGCCTTTTTAAGGTGTACTTCAGCGATGACAGACTGTCCATTAGCTCCCTGTGTCTGCGATCCGTATCGCGCAAGGCTTCAGCTCATCGCTCCCTCTTCAACGCGTCGACATGAGCCTTGTCCTTATTCAAAACGCGGCGCCGCACCTCGCGCTGTACTTCACGCTGCTGGAGCCACGCCAACAGCCGATCGGTTGTGGATGCCTAGCTATTAGCGGGCAACTGGAGAGTCGTTCGTTCTCGCTCGCCGCTTGGCCTGGCTTGGTCCCTGCCGAACGCATTAACATCCTTGTTCTGCTTCACAGCCGCTGTGAAATCTGCTTGAGACCCACCTACTGCCAGCGATGCCGTTTTCCGCGGTGTCGGCGTGTATTCTTCTTCCTTGGCGCGTCGGACGATTTGCTGTCGCAGCTGAGCAGCCAGCGTGACTTCATGGCAACCTCCAGTATCACTAACCTAAGCATCTCGCGCAGACGTGTACAACGCGGTGAACTTGCGCTTCAGACTAGCAGCGCCACGAGGCTGCCAGTTCAGGTCGCTACACGCGTTGTAAGCAGTCGCAACAGCAGCCCACTCCTCTTGGTAAACTGGCAGCCTTGCTGCGATGATATCCAGGAGTCTCTTCCGTTCTGCCTCGATGTAGTTCGGTACTCCTCTTGGTTTTGTCATCTGCAGAATTGGAAACGTTGGTTAGCGCTCTCCCTACAGCACAGCCTCCTCCAGACCTTACCTCTCTCTCTCCTCGTACCTTTTTGAATGACGTCTCGACGAATGGGTGCCAACCCATGCCATAGATCACCGTTCCACTTTTTTTTAAAAATGCAACTTCAACGTCAGACGCAGACAAACAAGCTCCCCCACAAGAACACTCACACATGAATTATGTAGTTAAGCGTACGAGCACCAAAGCAACACTACGGATGGTTGTTCTCCCAGCTCAGATCTCGTAGCTTCACCGTGAGCTGGCAGCGGTCTTCTTGAAACAGGCGCAACTTAGAGTAGCTGTTGATGTTCACGAGCTGACCTGGGCGGGGCAAATCGTCCAAGCCCGAGTCCATATCCTACATGGTGGCGGTCAGCAGTATGGCATCAATCGCTTCTTGGTTTTCAGCGTAGGTATCGCGAAACAGCTACACATGCAAGGAGTAGCAGATTAATCACTCGTACGTTTAAGTATGTCGCTGAAGCGTACCTCTAGCAAGGCTGGCAGGGTTCTGGGGAGTACTCATTGACAAAGTGAAGTTTCACCATGTTGAACTGCTTAAAGGTGTGTTGAGAAATCCATATGAGCTTCATACGCATCGTCAAGCGCTCCTCGGGGTCAGCGCTGTCCGCTAAGATGGCCTTCAGGTCTGTTTTCAACATTTAAACTCAGCACCACAAGCTTTAGGTTTTAAAGTACCGCAACAACGCACCTTCCACCTTCGTTACACGTCGTGAGTTCCCTCCTGTTGCTAAGCGCTGACGAAGGCGCTCGTATGGGGTGAGTCTTGCCGTATCCACGGGCTGCTCGGCCGTGTGAACCGTCCTTGTGTCAGCTGCTGCGTGCTCGATTGTAGCAGGCTTGGTTGACACTTGAGCTGCTCTTGTAGCAGTCGTCGCCTTCACTTTCACTCCGCGGCCGCTGCTCGTGGCCACAGATTCGGAGTTTAGCTTCTTTACCATGGAGTCAAATTGATTGTGGGGCGTCGAAATATGCATAACACTTAGCTAGGAGATCGTATATCAGTGCAGGGCAGCATAAGTAAAGGCGGAGGTTTGCTTATCAACCGGTTCCTTTCACCAAAAGAGAAAGCTTTTGAAGGCGGACATTTTTTTATTTAGTTGACACTTCAACGTATCTTTTGCTACAAAAAATAAATAGTTGACAAGAGCTCATCTCCTTCGCTATGATTGCATCTGCATATGGCTTGATGCATTCTCCTTAAAGCCACCTGCAGTGTGCTAGGAACTAATGGCTTGTTGAAGGTGCGTGAGTCGTTCAGCACGGACTGCGCATCGAGGTGAATAGCCTGTACGAAAACCAACACTGCAAATGACACGTCCTGCAGCACGAGTAGCCGACAACCTGACTGCAACTTTTGCTAAAACGTTACCCGCCCATCTCTCAGCTTCGTTTACAACTCAACCCACGGAGCTTTGAAGGAGTAAAGCACACATCGCTGCCGTGCTTCAGCACTCGAAACAGAGAAATTTAAGCAAGCCGTGGCTGGAAACTTTTTAAAAGTTACCTGCCCATCTCTCTTCTGTACTCACAAGAGTATCTTTTGGCAGAGCGAAAATAGCGCTCCATGGCCAGGAATTCAAAGCTCGCGACGTCGCTGCCCACGTTTGAGCCCTCGTAAAAGAGGCTAATACAATCCTCAGACGGTAACTTTTATCAAAAGTTACCTACTCATCTACAACGGTATCTTTCTGGATGGCTTCTGCATGGCTTGTATGCAGCCTCACCGCTCTAGCATTAACGTGTCTGGTAAGAGACCCCAGCCATGTATAAGTAGCTTAACCACAGGATATGTGACACGATGCGCTCGTTAAAGTTTCGGAATGTGGAATATATTATGGAAGTCGCGATTCTACTGGTCGATATTGGAGAGCCAGTGCGGCGTGGATTGGTGGAGGATGAGACTGTTGTTGGGTTGCGAGTAGTTGGGCGTCGGGTGGTCTGGACTGGGAAGTGCTGAATGCACTCTGTCCCGGGCCTGGCGACCCTTAGGCAAGTTACCACGACGAATTTGTATGTGATCAAATGTCTACCGTGAACGTATCCGGTAGCGTCTTGCCGTGAGCCCGACAATGTCCCCAAAGGAGCTACAGCCCAATATACCCAGAGTCTAATCCTGAGATCTTACGCGATCCCGAGTCTCAGTCGATTATTCCTGAGATTCGGCCCGATAATCCCGAGATTCCGGATTTCCAGAAATGGTGTTCCATATGGTGTTAAGTCCCGATGACGAAGATACTCTGAAGCCCAGGATGCCCGATCCCGGATCTCTGCGATTCCGACTTTCCGAGCTGACAGTGGAAACCCGGATATACGATTCCAAGTACCGTGGCACAGGTGAAATTCTGAGAAGTCGACTTTACTTTTCTGAGTTTCCGAGTTCCTGTATTGCCACTGCGAAGGATCGCCCGAGATCTTTTGAGATCTTTGCCGAAGGGTCACCTGCCGCCAAGGGTCGTTTGGGATCTTTGCTCGAAAGGGCACCGCTGCCAAAGTCGCCCTCAAGTGAGTGGCTGGCGACGCGCCGTGCCAGAAGCCATACAAAGACCAAGTACAAGAAATCCACCATGCAGAGAATTAGGTACAAGATACTGCTAGAAGTGCGATGTTTTAACGTTAATCAGAGTTCTATTTGCCTGGAAAAGCACAAGTCGCCGCGGTCTTCGTGTCTTCGGTCGCCTTCACTGCTCCTCCGTACAAGGCGCCACATCGACGCGCCCGACATTGGAGTGTGCGTGGGTCAAGGTCGTCTATAGCTGCGGACCAAGCATCACTGACGGCAGCCTCCGCTCGCCGCCCGTGGAACTCCACCCGTGTCAAGTTTAGTTGGGTGGGGTCCTGGGCGTGCAGCGTCGAGGAGCAGATCCTCCCACTCATTTCGTGTGTTAGTTGGGTGGGAGATCTTGCTCTCGCTCATTTCATATTCCTGAGTTTCCGGATTCCCGTTTCTGCGGTCGGAGTCCTGAAGCCTGAGCGAAGACTGCTGTGTGAAGCGCGGTACAAGTGTGAACCTGCAAGTGGATTGTCCCTGTTAAAGGGTGGTGCGCGTAACGTCGGGCACTCGGAATTTGTCGGTTCGCTGAGTGTAGGCCCAACTGATATCGACTGAGGCCCTCTCCTCGGCCTTAAAGAACAAGGAGCTGCATATAAGTCAAGTGGAACTCTGAATTTTGTTATTACTACTGTGTTTCTATTGGAATCGCACGTGGATCTCCGACTTTCTGGATATTGGAGTCCGGATTCCCGAGTTGCTGAGTTGCTGAGTTTCCGAGTTCCTGGATCTTCGACCTGGGCGTCTCTCGGAGCTTGCTAGGCTTCTGGATTTCTGGATTTACGTCGGTCCAAGTAGCTCAAGTACATAACCTTCCCCAACAGTCGACGGCGGTGGACGGTGCCCCGAGGTTAATCGAACCTCTAGGGATTGCACTAGGTACACGCCAACCCGGAACTCTTCCGGGATCCTGAGTTTCTGGATTCCTGGGTGTCACGGTTCCGGGGTACTTCGATTTGCCTTCATATCCTGGGCCGCTATACACCCTGGGCGGAAAAGGTTCACCACCTCGCCTCATATGCGTCTCACTTTTGAAATTGTCTTCACCAGCAACAGCTACACCAGCATCCTGCTCAACGCCATCGACTCATGTTTGCGCGGCACAAGCTCAAGACTCGGGGTCACATCGTCATGTACCAGGCGGTACCAGATGAAATGGTGAACGAATTGCGAGCGCTGTCCCGTGACGAAAACTACTGGATCCATGACACGTGGGATGGAGCTCTGCCTGATGTCCATCGTCTTCGTGCATTTGTGCCCAGTACTGAGGCCCAAGTGCTGATGACATACCTGAAGAGGTTTCACCGCACGTTCTACTCGGACTCCTCACTGGGTGTGCCATGCTTCCTCAAGTCAACTGGAAATACCTCCAACCAGCTACCTCGCCGAGAATTTCCACCGGTCGCATCAAGTGCAGAGTGTCTGGACCTGTGCTCGGTCCCGGGGTTGCTGTTCCTTGCAACACAAGACAGCACGTATTTCTACGTGTATGGGTGGAACCAAGACGTGCCACTGCACTCCAACCAGCAGCTAATTGAGCTGAACAAGGGTGACATTATCATTCTCCGGGGCGATTGCATCTATGCGTTGGCGGGTGGCGAAGCTACGAATGTGGTCATTCAAGCGTACATCGACATTCCGACGTTTGCGCGTCCTGCTTATCAAGTCCCAGAGATCATGGATATTCCAGACGACACACGCGATGCGGACGACATGTTTTGCTTTGCATGGAACTGCCCTCTTGTCGCCGGAACCAAGCAATCCCTTTACAAGCACCTGAACTACTACCACCATTTCCACTTCAACCAGCTGCGTGAAATCACGCCCTGAATTGGTGGTCGCTATGTTGAGATGTATGCGCTGCACGACCGATGAGTCCGGATATCTTGCTCCACGTCTTCTGAGCCAGATGTAGCTTCATGTTCTGCATATCTCGTTGTAGTGTGTGTTTTCGCTTTGGCACTACATCACCAAAAATGCAGTCTCCCTTTCCAAATTCAGTATCGGGCTCAGCAACCTCCCGGATAAGCCCAACGGGATCTCTGCTCAGTTCACAGCGACATTCGGTTGCCAGGACGTGTGAGAGTATGGTTGTGCCCCAGACCATACGCTGCACCAACCGGTCGCGTGTAGGCCACTCAGCTGGAGAATACTGGTCTAATCGAAGACAGCACTGAAAAAAGCGTTGTATCGCTTCAAACTCGGACGGACGAAAACATAGAGATCCGGTTGCCATCTTGAAGTATCAGATGGGGTAGTAGGCACTTTTGAGCGTACTTGTCGGACGAGCAAGTAATAAACATGTATTTCAGCTAGCATACAGCGCTACAAGTTGCTGGTGTATGCTAGACCGACCGAAGATGGATCTGTCGCACTGTTGAGCTACTCTACCACCAACTATTTGCTGCTAGCACCTGCAGCTTTCTGCAGCACTAACCGGAATTGGGGCTATCTGCGCTCGGGCAAAAAGGCGTAGTCGACGCTTTTATCACCACGGCAAGAGCGATCGGCGGTGCGTTAGGATCAGCAGCAGCATTAAAGAAGGCTGACAGCGCCGTGAGATCCAACGGTAGCGCCAGCGCCGTTAACAGATTGGCCTCAATTTCGTTTGGTAGCCGATGACACATCGGATTCATGCCATGTCACGTATCGTACATTCACTTAGTCGCAGGAGTCGATTTTCTTCTAGCAATGCTTGTGGCGAAGGCCGATGAAACTTTTCGCCCAGGAGGTGTTTGTATAGCGGCACCGCGGACGGTGAAGCTCGTAGCCCAGAAGAACCTTGAACGAACTCGAGAAGGAAGGTTGGGCGCAGATCAGTAGTCGCCAATCTGCGTCCAAGGGTCCTTTGGCGTGTGACCTTGTGGCAATCCCTGTGGGTTCGATCGCTAGATCTGGCGGACTGGATTTACCACCAGGCAGCCTTGGTCCAGTGGTCGGACTTGGAGAACTTGGTTGGGGACTCGGCCACCCTTGGACGCACTTCTGCGGCGAAGGTGACGAGGTGGGCCTTGACTAAGGAGAAACCCCTCCACGTAGAACCAGCAATACAAAAGAGTCCGATGTGCAAACGCACAAATATGCAGCCGTCTCTTATTCTTTGAGACCCTTGGACGGGGAGTCTATAGCCGAGTAGATTCAGGAATATGCGTCCAAGACACTCGGGTCACCTTGGACACTCCTTGACGAACGCGCACCACCCTCTCACGAGGGAATACACTTGGCCCACTGGCCTTCACACTTGTAACCTTCCGGAGCTTGCGAGTACTCTGGCCAACCTAGGCCCTCTCTTGATCCTTGAACGCAGTTCCGATTCCGGTTTGCCTTTGTACGCTAACTGCTGGCGCGCACTTGGGAGGAGGAATATGAAATGGGTGATCGCCCACGGAGAAGACGGCCCAACTGGGATATGGAATGGGGGAACCCTCGGCGCGAGCCTAAGATCCCCTACTCAACTTGACTTGACTTTGACGGGTGGGGAGCTCCGGCAATGCTGGGGCCGTCTTGTCCTTCAAGCCTGCACGCAGTCTATCAGGAAACCTGCTTCGAACACCACTTCGGGGTTTCAAGGCAAATCGAACTCTCTGTTTGTTTTTATCTAAGTCTTCCCTGGCGTCCTACGTGTCCAGGATTCTGGGTACAAATCAGTCTTATACAGACATCTTGATCTTAGTATGGTGGGGAACCTGTCGACTCGACACTTCCACTGGATCCTTGCCCGAAGCTCAACTTGGCGCAATCATTCCACACAAACTGGCTTCTTAGGAACAAATGTGCGTCCAAGGCTCAGGTCACTTGAGGCTTGGACGCGGGTTGGGCTTGGACGCATGTGCACTCCATAGTAGTCGACACACATAATGAACTCCACATAACGGCATGTGCGGCCAATGGTCAATTCCATACCTGGACGAATATGCCATCATGGACCTTGGGCGCACTTGGTGTACAGTAGACTTGGGATTCGTATGTCGACGTATGGAACGCAATTGTGCGTCCAAGAATCATCACAACTCCAGATGTGCGTCCAAGAGTCATCGTCACATTGGACGCACTCGTGTCGGCATAGTCTTAGAACTTGTATGTGAACAACTTGGACACAATGTGCGGGCAAGGGTGGCCTGGTGTTCACTGCGGGTGCGGCGGAGTCTTTATCGCTGCAGTGAATTCTGCGACCAAGGCAGGGACAGGTCGCTCACACGGATACGTTCCGTGCGGCGATTTGACCTCTTCGATGAGGCGACCTGTCTTCACTGTGAGGGTGGCCAGGACTGAGTGCAAATTCGTGTCCAAGGGTGTATTCGTATCACCCTTGCGCGCACTTCCCAGCCTATAGACATCTCCTTGGTAGACCTCCCGCGTCCAGCGCAGCTGCGCCCAAGCCTACTCTTGTAACTGCTCGTTCAAATATTCAAACTATCCAATCACGTGCCGTCATTATGCGCCCAACGCATCCCATAGAAAAATATCCAGTTTCACATCGTGTCATGCTTCTGGTGGAGGACGCGCCATCGAACTAAGTCAGGTGTAAATGGCCTCAACGTCAGAAATGCCTCACGTGAGGTGACTCGAGAAACCAGTAGATAAGGCTGCTCGGGTTTGTTTGCTGTAGCCGTGGGCGATCTCCATTTGCAACAACCATGCGACTTAATGTTTCGCCCTGCACTTTGTATATCGTTGAGGCCACTGCACACACTAAAGGAAATTGCTGGACGCGAACAGCAGGAACCCGAGGACAGCCATGCTGAGTACCCGGTAGGCGTATCTCGCTTTGTTTATACGCTGATTGCAGAAGTAATGGAAACAAATAGCTCTCAGTAGACCCAAGCATTGAATTAGCACATTCGCCCCGACGTAGGCGAACAATAAGCGCGGTAGGTGGTTGGCTTGGTACTTTGATCATCATATCTGCCACACTGTCGTGTATCGTCCGAAACGTTGTACCGGGTGCGTAGCATATGGACTCGAGCGTTCCAAGTGTACCATTTGCCACCATTTTCTGGGGTCTCACGTTCTGCGTGAGCTGTATCGGCACACCGACGATCAGGTCAAGGTAGGGGCCATATGACCGAACTTGGAATCCGGCAAGCTCATCGCCATTTCAACCTCGGCTCGGTTGAGGCCTTTCATCTTTCCTTTGAAATTTGCTAGAACACGAACTGGTAAGACATCACCAGGTAGCAATTTCGCAGCAGTTGAAATGAAGAGATTGTTTATGGAAAGGCTAGTAGAATTGTCATGTGTCACGAATGTAGTCCTTTGCCCACTTGCAATCCACTGTCTAATGTCATCACTTTGCTTGCCCACTACACGTGAATTGATCAGACTCACAAATTCGTCGCTCCATCTTCCTAATCGTGCATCATGACAGCCACGCCCCCAAGCTGGATCATCTCTAAATCGAACTGATTCGTCCAGCATAATCACATGACTAAATGAACGCCACAACAAAAATGCGGTAAAGTCGGTTGCTGTACTCTTTGGCTTTGAGGACGGGTCGCGATAAATTGGATCAGCACCGACGGGTGGGAGCTGTAAAAATCTCCAACAAGCACTACATGAATACCGCCAAACGGAAGACCGGGAAGACGCTTAGCAATGCGCAACTTCCTGTCTAATTGAACCAACTGCAACTTCTTCATCATCGAAACTTCATCTATTATCAACACGTCAAGCTCAGTAGTGGCATCGACCGCATTCTCTCCATTTAGTTGTAGTAAGAAACTTTCGAGAGTCCTTCCTTCAATTAATGTAGCCGCTTTTCCTGTTAGGGCAGTTTTGACAAGACATCTGAGCGCCCCCAGCTTCTGCAAAGGCTCTTGACTGCGTCGATAACTCGGCTCTTCCCAGTGCCACCCTCACCACCCAGGAAGAAGCAGAGCTGGTCTTCCCTAAGAGAGTCTTCTTTATTCCCATCCATATAACTCATGCTCTCTGCTTTTGCCATCGTGTCAAAAGTGCTACGCCAATAGCTTTGAAGGAGAGATGCTGTCTTTCATTCAGCGTAAATAATCTGGATACTGCTGCAATACTAGCAAACGACTTCACTGGACTCGGCGGTCGAGATCTCACTACTTCTGCAGGTTTCCAAGCAGTGTTGGCGCCTTCAAGCATCCGATCCAACAGCTCCACAACTGCTGTCTTCTGCACGTCGGGAGGCACTGTGGCGGGCAAACTCAGAGCATTATCGGTGCTTGGGTCACGAACCCATTGGCCGAGATAATGTGGAGACAGTGAGTTCATTTCCAAACCCACCACATTTGCAGTTAATGCCGTCTTCACTGCCGTGCTTTCGATCATGCTAAATTTCTTAAATGTGTCGAGGATATCACTGACTCTACGGTCCGGTATGCCAGTCGATGGGCACACTGACGGGTGTAATGACCTGCTTTCGAGAACTGTGTTAGTGTCTTCTGTGGAATCCCATATTCGACAGGTGTCGCTTACACTATCACAACATTCCTCGTCATCTAACACGCTGTCACAGCTGTACAGATCGTCGCTATCGGTACTTCCATCCTCATCAGATTAGTGCCTCTGCTATTCCGTTCCTGTAGACCTGAACAAGCTGATTTTGGATGATGCTCGTTAGCATGGTTGAATCCGCTGTAGTAGTCGTTCATGTTATTCATGCTCATTTTCACAAAGTCCGTTCGTGTGCTTTTCCACTGGTCATACGCGTGTAGCCACGCAACATCACACACAGAACCATCGCCAATGAGGTGAACAAGAGGATGAATGGCTTGAACAGAACCTAAGACAAAATCGCCTTCTTACACTGATACTCAATGGAGGATTCTCCGTTAATATACGGCAACCAATATCCTTTACAATAGGAACCGCCTCTTGGTATCGTTGTCCAAGACTGTGTGAGTGGTGGAGAGGATGGCCAGACCGAAAAGCAAACTTTGCATCATTCGCATGTTCATCCTTCTTTCGAAAAAATCATCGAAAACTCGTACAGAATCATGTTGGCCAATGCATCATTGCGAAAAATGTAATCATCTAGGTTGGAGACCGCCTGGAAATTATGGCTACCAAACTCGTTGCTATCGCTAACGAGTCGGCACGAGTACTCCCCACTGTAAGCAGTTGACGAATGATGTCGCCCAACGGAAGCGTGACACAAGTAGCACTGGAATAGCAGCATGATCCACGATTCAGATAGAGAGCAGCAAGCGGTCCAGCCACCTCTTGCCTGTTCGTGATGCTATACACAATCGAAGCGACTCGCTTTCGACCGATTGAAAGTCTCTCATCTGCATCTCGAACCGATGCCATATTGTCTAAAAGTTCCCGTTCTTGGCGACGTTTGAATGCTTCCAATGCCACTGCCACGACAGAATCAAGCCGTTGCTGCTGCTTGGTGACGTACTTGCAGCAATAATGAATTCTTTGTGTAGCCTCTTGGCCGCCTACAAGTACTTGGATTTCGTGGTTGCACTTGAATGTCATTAGTACGCGATTAAAGCCATTAATAAATTCATGAGCAACAGGACGGCTTAGTTGAATGCCAGATGGCGTAAATATCGTATCCGCTAGCCGTTCTGTGGGAAACCCATATCTGCAAAACGATGCGTCAGCCGTCATACATGACTGCTTGAAGCATGTGTTGGTGTGCCCCCACCAGTGCTGATTCAGCAGTAAGACAAGCGAAGAAACCATATAATCAATAGTAGTTTGGGACATCCGAGCGTCTGAGGAGGATGGCGACATCTTCTCAATCAACCGGGTAAGCTGGTCGTTTTGAAATGGGTCGTCATCAGATTTAAATGACTTCATTTGAGGGAAATTCAAATGATCTAGCCACTCAGCAATTCCAATTTCAGCATTATTCACCGCACCATGGTTGCTAGACAAGCTGCTCTCCATCATTTCACGCTGCTCTACAATGCTTCGACCCTCGACCAGAGAGTTACGGCACATCCGCTCCAGATTAGCTTGCTGTAAAATGTCTACAGGTGATAGTGCATTTTCCCACACCGGCCAGTGCGGAGGACGAAACTTCAACAATACACTGCGCATCAGGTGTTGCGAGCTGGATTTCATCCCACAAGCGTCTCATTCAACGAGCGGTGGCTCCACGACATTTGCTTTTGCTCGTGTACTGTAAAGACCTAAACGTGGGTCTTTTCGTGCCATTTCAGGCACCGGCAATGGCACTACGTTCGAGGACGAGGTACCACAACCAGAGCAACAAAGTTCGCTGAAATCAAGGGAATTTTGTTGCTAACGATCGAGTTAGTGTAGTCCACGGTAGATTTCCGACACAATTCGGCTTCATCATCGGCCAGCAAGTCCTCGACATTTTTGTAAAGTTTCGAGGGCCGGTCACTAGCCATATCAGAAAGTGGATGTGCAGTGTGCCGCGTCCCTGAGTCTCCACCATTCCGAAGTATGCTTCTACCTCACCGAACAGTCCTTGCTGGCCTGTTGGCTTGTTGGTTTTCGGGTCCATACCTAGGCCATTCCTTATGAAAGCGTCTACCTGCCTCATAATCAAATGTGCTGAGGCACAGTTATTGCCAAGACTGGCTTCACAAAGCTCCGCCTTTCTCGGCAATCGGGCTTCCAGTACGTCAAACAAACTCTGAACCGAGGTAATGCCAGTATATTGAGCCATTGCGAAAGAATTTTCGATGTTGGGCGTGAGCGTAACAAACAGAGCCGGCTGTCCGAATCGCGCCTGGTAAGCAAAGGCCTCTGGCGGCACTGCGAGCGCTCACCGTTGCTTCCCAAACAGCATGAGACGCGATCTCAACAGACTTTAAAAAGCGGCCGGCAGTACCATCAATCTTGTTCGTGCGAGGCAAGCATCCCTGTCTTCTTCGCTCGTTTTCTATCATGGCTGGCCCAGTTGGTCGACACCAATACTCTCAAATCCATTGAATAGCTGCGGAAATCGCTTGCATCTGACTGAATTTTGAATGTACATGTTCTGCAATGCCAAACGGTCGAACGCCACAAGCGCAAAAAGTTCATCTTCGGCAAATTGCCTACTACTCAAGGCAATGTAGTATTTGATCGCTTCTTTAACGAAACGGCAACTCAGCGTTTTTCACCAGAATGTCCACGCCAAAAAGGAAACAGGTGCGGAAAAAGCCGAGCAAGCAAATCTCCATTCACGTCATGGGAAAACTGGTTGGACCTTCGAACCAAAAATGACCTCTCCTTGTTTTCCTGTCCACCAACCTTACTAACAAACTGATTTTCGTCAGCGGGTAGGCGTAAGGTATCGTCCAGTAGACCAATACGTCGTTCTAGAATAGTAGACGCATCGTCATTGCTAACAGCCCAAGTGTCAGTTTGACCACGAACGGATTCCAGCTCAGTCGACATGCTATCGCTCAAGGAGGTGCCGTCTTCATCAACATGCTCGACGAAATGGTATTCAATCTCTTCATCAGAATACTGTGGAGCAAGAGCCTCGCCATTAGAAGCAACATCGCTGTACAGGTGATTGTAAGTCTTGTAAAAATTGAAGACATGCGGCTATGCGCTCACCTTATCCTCTAATAACACCGATTCAACGTGAAGTATGAATCGTTCGGCCTCTTCCGCTTTTGGTTGACTGCAACATCTCTTTCGCTTCAGCCACTGTCCTATGAAAATTTCATTTGCCGGCATCACGTACGTGGTCGACATGTGCCTGTGCTCAGATGCAGTGTTCTCTCCGAAGGCAACCAACAACCACGCCGATGTGTGAAAGTCTGTAGTGTCTGAAACATGTCCTCGTAACGCTCGCTCTCGGCGAGGATCAGCAACGTCTTGATCACAAGGTGTTGCGCCGCCACCTTCGCTCGCTCCAGCACAGACAGCGACAGCTTGAGTTGGGGTGATAGCTGCACATACGATGCCACAGCCACCGCACAGTCTCCGAGTTGTGCACAAACAGATCAAGTCCACGACCACCGGCAGTTTGGTACGCGACTTGCTGGTCGTGTAGGGAAACGGTCAGCTTCCAGGTCCTTGTAGTCGTCGCGGTCCACACTGGAACATATGATTTAGGGAAGTTCCCGCTGTGATGGCTTCCGCGGTCTTGTCGGGTTCTTCTGGTCCCTGGGGCTTGAGCTTCTTGCTGGACTTGATGGCACAAAAGCTGCAGCAAGTGAATCCTGGAGCGCTCGCAAGGACGGCATCACTACGGCCACGATCATGGCAATGACGACATGTGTACGCGTAGCACTTCCTTGCTTTGAGTTACATTGTGGCTGTTCAGGATCTGTCTGCGGAATAGCGTAATATATTCCTCGTGCAGTCTGCACGACGAATTTCATTTATCTATTCATTTTGTAGTCACAAAGAACTAAAAAACAAAATTAAGCAAAGGCAGACGTAGCTGATTGCATTAGTGACGGTGTGTATAGTGTATACGATCCCTTTACTCGAAGTGAGTGATTTGTGTAGTTGAAGTCGAGATAGATTTAGTATCTCCTCTCTCTGCGTCCCCCACCTAGCTAAATATCCCATGTCACCACGTACAATCAGTGTTTTTCCACGCTAAACACCAAAGTGAGAAGTAGTACAACACGATGAATTGTTATTGTTAAGATTGACTAGCTCAAGCACGGTCCGGGACCGGTGGCAGGATCAGGTGAAACCGCAAACGTTGACATCCCTACAAGTCAACGTTGGACTACAGCGCATACTGGGATAGGAATTTTTAAGTATTGGTATCGGTGATATATACATATATATATATTCAGCATCTAGCGTGCCTTCTTCTCAGCCACGTCATCAGCTCTCGTGGGTATGTGAGAATATTGGCAGGTTGGCGGATGCAAACAATCAGGGTGGACGTATAAAAGCTGTCGGGCGCGGCGGCGGTGGCGAGGTAAGCGTTGGTGTGGATACTGTGGAGGGACGACGCAAATTGGAAACTGAACTATGTTTGTGATGCTCTCTTTGCTAGCTACGACATGCATGCCATGGAGGCGCTTCTTGGCCTTCTCCATGGTGGGTAAGTTTCTTTTTCTTTGCCTATACTAAACCTAAATATAAAATGTTTCCCGTTCCTTTGTTTTCCTAAGAGTTGCCGATGAGTGCTCGGCACTCAAGTGGCGAGTGCCTGGTGTGCGCTCCTGGCGTCATAAGGCAGGCTGGCGCACGGCGGCCGTGGCACTTGGCCGCTGGCGTGCAGGTTAGCACGCCAGGAAGAAGTTGGCCCGGGCGTGCTGATCTGCACGCACCAGGCCTGACAGAAGCCATATCGTTCTGGTAAATTCTGCTAGAGATTTGAGAGTGTTGTAAATATGGTGGACTCCACTCCAGATAGAACTTATCCGGTGTCGAAGGCCTTTACGGTCACTTTATCGTTGAGGAAGGAGGTTAGAGAGCAACAGGAAGCTGCTTGACGACAAAATGAAAACGAGTTCTTGTGACTGTTGAAGAAAATAACGATGTGTATTTGCTTTTAACCCCCGCTTAGTGGTTTCTGTTCTACTTTTGTCCGCGTCAACACCACCGTTCTAATGGGACTGTGACAGAGAGGGTCGACATTAATCCTTGCAATACTGCACTTCGCTTTTCAAAAATATAAAGAATAATACGGCGCTGTTACCGTCCAGGTTCTCGATTCATGTATTCTCCATGCATCGGTCCAGTTATTGTCCATGCAGGATTTTTGCCGTAAACGAGCAAGCTCGACGCGCCGCCAAGCGGCGCGTGACCGATCGGCTTCGCCTCGCTTGGTGCCCGCCCACTATTCGTGCGGAAAATTGCATAAATGTTGAAGGTCGACAGCCATCGTAAACACCGTTTGTGTGGGCGACGCAACGTGACAGCTCTTGTAAAAAAAAGGTGTGCCACGGTACCCCATAGTATTAGTCCCCTCCGGGCTACAAACTTATATGGGAGACAAGAGATAACATCGTCGCTGGCATTTCCAAATTTGCCGCATAGGCAGCAGACAGCGCTAATGGAGACGAGCAATCGTGTTGCGTTATGCCTACAGCAACGTCGGGGAGGCGGGTGGTGGCGATTACCTGTGTTGAGCTGACATTAAGCATTGTAGCGAAAGTATGGCAGTGCTGCATGCGGCGTGTATGCAGCATAATGAACAAATGCACGTACATGCTTCGATCGAATTTGTCTTCATTCCTTCCATTTTAAACTCTTGTCAAGAAACCAACAGACTTATCAAGCTCCCATGCTTTGAGGCAAGTCACCGTCATTTCCGGGAGCGTTGACCAGCGGCGTCGACTATTGGCGTGACGACAACCGGCGCTTGCATGTCGCCGAGCGGAAGAGAAGCCGTTCTCCCGTGCATGTGCAGCTGGACAGTAATTTTTAACAACTTCCACACATGGACAATAACTGGGTCGATACAAGGAGAATTACTAAACAGGAAACCTGGACGGTAGCACTGGACAAATAAATACTACTTCCTCTGGTTTGAGTTAATCACCAAAAACAGACGTTTGGCCAATGACGTTGTTTTGAGTTTTTTTATCCCTTCCGGATTGGTGGAAATGAAAGCCTTGCGTCTCCTCTTTCCACCGCCACCCGTTTGGCGCCAAATGGAGCCCGCTGGTGGGAGCAATAATATTTTCCGCACTGTCACTTGCAGAATCTCATTGGGGTGAACCCGCCACGCCTGCTGTATTGCTTCACTGCTTACCAAAACATGCTACAGCCTAACTTAACTGATGTAGAGCGCAAGGCCGCCATCGACGAGCTTCTTCGGATCAGCAACAACGGAAAATTGCCTCAGGGAGTGTACGCAAAGGTGGCGTCGGTCGTGAAGCGTGATCCGACCACTATCAGCACTATATGGAAGCGCTACGTCGCGGCGGTCGAGGCGGGGGTCGTTGGAGGTGAATGGAAGAGCAGGAGGAAGCGACACTGTGGCAGGAAGCGGAAGAATTGTGATGAAGTGCGTGAGAAGCTTGCCCGTGTTCCCATCGAGGATAGAGCTGTTGAAAGACGAGCAGCGGCCTCTGCTGGCGTTTCCAGGCAGCTGGTGCGGCAGGCAGTGAAGGAGGGCATGCTAAAACGTCGCGCAACATTCATCAAGCCGGCGTTGACACCAGAAAACAAGCTCCAGCGCGTTGAGCATACCCTGTCGTTTATCGATGACAGGACCCTAAAATTTGAGCCTATGCATAACATCGTGCACGTTAATGAGAAATGGTTCTATTCAGATCGTGACAAGCGTTCGTACCTCGTGTTCGAGGGCGAGGGGTTCCTCAAGGCTCTGGAAGAGCAAACGGTTCGTACCGAAGACGATGTTCTCGGTTGCATCAGCACGACCCCGGTAAGTGAATGTTTTTGTGATTTGAAAAATAGTAACTTTGAATTTAAATATAGGTATGACTCTCACCGAAAGCAGCAATGGGATGGCAAGGTCGGCATCTGGTTCTTCACGGAGGAGTACAAAGCTCAACGATCAAGCAAGAACAGACCCAAAGGAGCTGTTTGCACCCGTAATATCGACACGGTTGATCGAGACGTGTACAGGGAGTATTTGATAATCAAAGTATTTCCCGCTCTCAAGGCCCAGTGGCCAAGAAAGGATCGCCACAAGCTGATTCTTGTCCAGCCGGATAACGCGAAGCCACACGTGCTACCTTGGGATCAAGCAGTTGTCGAAGCGGCCGGAATATCCGAATGCTGTGTCAGGCACCCAATTCGCCCGACCTCAGCATCCTCGACCTGGGAGTTTTCAACTCTATGCAGACTCTTCAGTACTACATCCCCAGAAAGGGCATTGACGCCCTCATCGAGTCAGTGAACACTGCTTTTCATCAGCTGAAAGTCGACGCCGTGAACGACATATTCCTGACCCTACAGGCGTGCATGCTGGCCATCCTACGTGAAGAAGGAGGCAACTTGTACAAACTTCGGCATTTAAAGAAGGCGAAACTTCGTAGCGCCAAGCGTCTTCCTATCAGTTTGAGCTGTAGCAGAGAGCTGCACGAGTCTGCTCTAGCACTATTAGCAGCTTCTGACTGGGGCAGTGCTCTGCTGCTCGGGAACAAATTGATCAATCTGTTCACTCTATAATCCAATGCGTTCTGATCGCAGGAAAAACTCACTATCATCAAATGACCTATCATTTAAACTTCTGGTGATTAATTTGCCAGCCAGATTTGGCCCCACACGCCAATGGAATTCTCCCAGTTTCGGAACAATCGGAAGTCCCGATTGTTTTGTAATGAACACTGGGCTGTCCGAGGGCTTATACCACCCAGTTGGCAACTTTCGGACTCGATGGCAGACCCCAGTAGAAATGTTAATCAGTACCCGGCGGAACTGAGCGACTGCGTGATCGGTCAGGTGCTTCTGCGCGCTGGACCAAGTCTTGATGTCGCCGGTAACGAGGCGGTAACTTCACAGCCATCAGACAATGAGAACGCTCGAAAGAAGGCCATCCGTCGCGAACAACTTCGACGGGGCCAAGCCCGCTTCCGACAAAAGCAGCGAGATCTCCGTCTGCAACAAGAACAACACCTGGAACAGGAGCTGCACCAGCTCCGCTGCTTGGTCCAGGGGATGCAGTTGAGGCGCAGACGACTCCGACTCCAGGGCAACGCGAAGCAACACTGGTGGAGCAATGTCGGCGACGTGCTTCATCTGATCGAAACCTGTCTGCAGTCACCCTGGTATGCCAGCACCATTAACGACATGCAGAGCCACTCCGACATCCAAAGAAGCTTACGTCGACTGGAGCTGTTCATACTGCCGAGCGCCGCCATGGGAGAACTCCACGGGTTCAAAGCACTGACACTGCAGCTTCGACGGTACGCTCTGTACTTCAGCGACTCGCACATCGAGGTGAAGCGGATCGAGGCGCTGGTTCCTGGCGTGGTGAGAGCCACTGCGACACTGAGTGTGTCGGTCTCCGAGCTGTCGCTGAAATATGTCTTCCCTCTCGAGCAGACTCGACACCAAGACGACCGATACCAATCGCTGCGAGAGCGACTACTTGGCCGCCGCCTCCACTGCAGTAGCTCGATCTGTTTTCTGCTGGATGAAGACAGCGGCTGTGTCGAACGTCTGGAGGTGGCGATCGACTTGTTCAAGGCGCTGTGCGAGTCGTTGGGAGATCCAAACGATGCCATGTGCGTACTTGAGCACGCTAACGTTAGTCCTGAGGGTGCAATAAGACCAAATTGAGCAAAGAGATAAAGAGGTCGAACGAATGAATACCGAAAGCCGCGTTGTGCTTATAACACGAGACTGCCTTACATGACGTCACGTCACCATCGTGCATTCTACTAGACGACTGCGATGGGGGCGGTTCCACTGCCGCTGAGCCCTTAGAACAGAGAGGAATAACGGATGAACACGCAAATACACGCTACCGGTGGAGATCGACGCCGCACTCTTGTGGATTTGGAGCAGCGTCGCTTTCGCCTCGACATGAGGCCAAAACTGGGGTCTTCGACTAGTCCTAGTCTTAGATCTGGGCGATCGTCGACTGGATGCGCACAGGCGAGCTGAACGTGTCGAAGGATCGGGCCATGGCCACGTCGCGGTCTATGCGCTTGTCCTCGAGTTTTTCTTCTTGGCGGTGTAGGCCACCACACCCAGAGCGATGCCGCCCACCACAGCACACACCGCAAGAGCAATAAACACCGGACTGGTTTTCGTGTTGCTAGACTCGGACTTGGTTGTGACCTGCTTGGTGTCGGAGCCACCAGCCGTCTGAGATTCGTCATCTGTGGTGGCGGAGCTCTTGGACTTTTCAACTCCAGCCGCACTGGACTGCAGGATCGACACGCCGCTGGAGGATTCATTAGCTGCCACGACCTTACCGGGCAGACCTGAAGAGTCCGACGTGGTTTTCAGCGAGTTGAAATTGACGCCGCTCTTCTGTTGCTCCTGGGAACTGCCGGTGTTGGTAGTCGGCGTCGCCGTCGTTGCCGTCGGGGTAGCCGTGGTGGACGTAGGCGACGTCGGTGTCGCCGTCGTGGCAGCTGGTGCAGACGTCGGCGTCGGGGTCGACGACTGTGTCGTTTGACCGGTCTGGCTGCTTTGACTGGTCTGGGTCTGGCCGGAGCTGCCGCCGGCGAAGTTGGATGAGCCCTGCGTGCAATTGTCGGCCGTAAGGAGACCGTATCGGTCACGATCTCGCCCGACACCGAGGTCAACTCGATGTTGACCGACGACATGTTGACATTCGATCCGCCACTGAGCAGGAAGTAGTAGCACGAGTCGACCATGGTCACGTCCTGGTTGGCAATCTTCATGGACGCCACGCCCTGCGCCATGTTGGACGGCTGCACGGCCAGCCACGAGCTGCTGCTGCCGGTCTTGGCGCAGTATTCGATGCTACCGCTCACGGGGCAGTCCACGAACTTCCACTTGATGCTGTAGCGGGACGGGTCGGAGCCCGTGAGCTTCTTGAACACCGACGGCGACAGGTCCAAGTCGCCTTCCTGACACTCGGGGCAGCGGTCAACGATCCACACCGTGGCGGTGGTGGAGGTGTCGCTGCAGCGCGAGTCGTCGCAAGAGACCTCGGCGCAGCGGCCGCAGTTGAGTGTGTTGTCCCATTGATCGTTGTTGAGCGCGGCGTAGTTTTCGCCGACGCCGGGGTCGTACATAAAGTTGCAATTGCCAGCCGAGGTCTGTCCGAGCGTGTACGAGGTGCCATCTCCGGTGAAGTAACTGTCCCCACCTGCAAGCGCCACCGCGGGCAGCGCCGCTAGCAACGTCGTCCGGAAGAACATGAGGACTCCTGTGAATGTCACGAGGCCACTTGAAATTGGTAATGCGCTGCAACGGGCAATCGGAGAAGTGTCGGTCGGTCGATTGTCGCCAGGGCGGACGAAGAGGAGCGTCCGGCGCTGAAAAGGCTGGAGAGGAGCAAGTCGAGCTCTGCCAGCAACATTTATGCAGGATTGCACCGACTATAGGCTCCAGCTGGCTGAGTGCACTTGTGGCCGTGCCTCTGCGTGGCGACGCAGACGATCGGTCCGGATGTTGGCGGCCAGGCTCCACTGACTCGAACGGCCTGCCCACGGAGAATTTGAAGGTAAAAGCCCTCCGCGGTGGCGAGCTTCTCCATGTTCGCAGCCACCGAAAGGGGAGCTCTCTTGTTTAGCGCAGTTGTTGAGGCTCCAGGACGATGCTGAAGTTGACGGCAGTGGACAAGTGGCGACTAGGAGATTGCATATCAAAGTCGCTGGCAGATGGTCACAGCGATCAGAAAAACCAAGCTGCGGCAAGAACCAAACACTCGGCTCCGAGCAATTGCTGCCGTTGATGGCTAACAGCTCGAAACCCTTTGACAGCCACGAAAGAGTCGTCGTCGAGGTCGTCGCTGCCTGTTCCAACATCCTCATCGAGCCCAGCCCAAAGCCTTCCCATCTGCCGGTCTTGATTTTGAAGCGAAACCCGCTGCCAAGTCATTCGATAACGAACGACGCTGCTGATGCCGATCCAAGGAAAAACATCTTCTGCTCTCTAGCGAGTCCCAAAGCGCCGCGAATCGCTTCGCAAAGTCGGAAAGAGATAAGCTCATGTGAGAAGGGAGTTCAAGCGGACACAAGTTCCTCATCTTCTAGTGACGAAAAGGCAATTGAGAGTGAAAGTACACCCCCTACCGGTACAGCATCACATCCAGAACTTCTCGATGGGCCGACGAAAAGGAAACGAGCTCTGTAGGCAACGACACGAAAACGAGCAAGCACTCGACGAAGTTGCACTGTCCACTCGCCCCACAGTCTTCGTTACGAAGACTGAAAATCGTCGACCTCACCGAGACGAGGTGTTTGCCTCCAGTTCCTCGAGAATCCGCCGCGGTCCCGCCACGACAGACATGTCCACTCACTGACCGCCAGACAGCCTGCAGGATGGATGGGGTGTTTGCTCTCCAGCTGCCAGGAGATACATCGGGTGATCTCGTGCAACGCTAGGCACATTCGGCCTTGTCTCGAGTCGTGCAGGACTCGATTCCGCCCGGATCACCCGTCCCAGTCGTCATGCAGACGGAGGATGCATTTCCGCTTCCGACTACAACCCATCAGACGACGACGGTCGACTACGACACGATGGAGTGGAGAGCTAGTAAGCGCTTCAAGAACCCGTTCGGACCGTTGAATTTGTCGCCGCAAGCCGCTTCCGAGCTCGAAGCACTGGCCGAAGCGTTCGTGAGCGAAAGTGTCCGCACCTTCGAGCGATTCCTATTTGATGAGAACCGGCAGGTCGACGACGACCGATGGAAGTTCATGTACGAAAAGACGACGTCCGCTCCTACGCCGAACGCGCCAGATTTGCGCCGGCCGTGCCGGGGTCGGAGCCGTCTCAACGCCCGCGGTCTCATTCGTCGTCCACGTCCGACCTCCCCATTGTGCTGGTGACCGGCACCATCCAAGGCGATCTGGACGACACCATCTATGGCTTTGTGTGTCCGACGCTCGACATGATGCGGATCAAGACGTCGTACATCCAAGACACCTTGTACCGAGCGTGCGTGTTGGCCACGTTGGTGTCTCCTGCTGCAGACGACCCGTTCCGATCGGTGAGTATTAAATGGGTCGAGAAAGGTCAGCCGCTGCATGTTCGGGCTGTCATTAAGAACCGAGACTTTGTCTACATGGAGTCCACCGGTGTGCGGTACCTTCGCAACGGTGAACGTGTCGGGTATCAGTTAGTACACTCAGTGCAATTCCCGAGACGCCTGCCAGGAGCTCCGCCATTCGAGGGAACATGTCCATGAGCGCTATCTACCGCCAGCGAGACAACAACGTCGTCGATGTGTTCCTCAAGGGCTTTCTGAATCCTGCCGGCGGGTTAACACGCTCTATCATCACTCGATCGGCTGCAAAAGCGCTCTTGTCAGTATCCAAGAACGCGCACTGCGCCGAGATGAAGAAGTTGGCGTGGAGTATCCGCCAGCGGTGTCCTTCGATGGTGTTGCCTGAGGATCCAGCGGATGAGGCCTGTGTTGCGTGTCTGAAGAGGTCGTCCACCAAGCAGCTTTTACTTCACAGACACCTTTGCTGTGGCGTGTGTTCACGGTACGTGTGCTCGTCCTGCCGCATTCAAAAGAAGCTGCACTTCCTGCTTGTCGACCGCAAAATGATGAGGCAAGAGGTGGCCTTCTGTCCGAGATGCTATGGGGAAGCTCTTGCAACGAAAACCGTGACGGTGGCGAGACAGGAACTGCTCTTCAACGACGTGTATGGATGGAGCGAAGCGTGTGCGTACACGTCAGGCACAGAGATCTCACTGCTTGACGACTTGAACTGAAGAGACGATTATTTATTGTGGCGAACGAATCGCTTCGTTGATCGGCACTCAGCAACTTGCAATGACATGCTCCATTACTCAGTGGAGTCGTTAAAGCGCCGATTAATGAAAAAGTGTTGATGAAATACTTTGACTTGCGCTGTTGGAAACTCGCGAACACATCCTCGTCGACCAGGAGGATCGAATTTCGACCTCGAAGCCATGAGTAGACGAAAGGAAACTGTTGCTCACCGGTCGAAATCTCCATGAGAGTGCTCTTCATCTTGTCTGCGGCGCATTTGCATACTCTTTCGCGACGGAAACTTACCACTCCATTCTTTTGGCGTCGTCAGACAGGCCGTCTTGCAAGTTGCACAGGGCACATATCGGAGACCTTGACCTTGAAAGACTTTCAAATCAGCAATGCCCTTCAGCGGATGAGACTGCCCTGGCGTATGGCCGCACATGGCACGGACCGGCTCAACGACCTTGCCGTCCTCCCCAGCCAGGAAGGGAATGCCACAACATATTACTCCTCCTGGGCTTCCAAGTACCTTGTCATGGTGTTCGCCGACCCGTTCAAGGACGAGCGGATCCACGCCAAGACCACGATGAACACGTCGGTCTTTAAGCACTACACGAGTCCGTTCCCACCGTTGCGTCTTACGTCTGGGGCCACTACAGAGTTAGCCGCTCTCGCGCGAAAGTTCGTGGCTCGCAGTATCAACACGTACGAACATTTTATGGTCGACGACCGAGGTAAAGTCGATGAAAGGCGATGGAAGTTTTTGTCGGCCAAGGATGACCTGCGTTCATACGGAGAGCGACTCAACGCTGTCGGAGTGACTGCGACATATGAATCGGACACGCCAGCAGGAGAACTGCCGATTGTGTTGGTCACTGGTACCATCGTCGGCAATCTCGACGACATTATGTTCGGCGTGTTGTGCAACTCGACGGAGGCGATGCGCATCAAGACTTCATATATTCAGGACCTCCTCACCGGTTGCTGTGTGTTAGCTCCGGTGGTGAGTCCGACGCCAGAAAACCCATTCAATGCCGTCGATGTCAAGTGGAACGAAGTTCAGGTGCCGTGGCTGGCTCGACCGATCATGCAGAACCGCGACTACGTGTATCTCGAGACGACGGGGATCGAGCGCCTTCGAAGTGGGGAACGTGTAGGCTACCACTACTGCCACTCGATACAGTTCCCTGAGACTCCTTTCCGAGAGTCTTTTACCCGTGGCAATATGTCGATCGGTATTCTGTATCGCCAAAGAGACAAGAACGTGACGGATGTGTTCATTAAAGGGTTTTTCAACCCGGAAGGAGGCATCGAACGCTCCATTGTGTTGAAAGTGTCGGCCAAAGTGCTGCTCTCAGTGGCCAAGAACGTCTACTGCTGCAAGATGAAGAAGCTCGTGTGGGCTCTCCATTTAAAGTACTCCAGCGCTTCCTCTTCATCCTGTTCAGACAGCAGTAACACCTCAACTGGAACTACCCCGGAAGACAAGAAATGCTCTGGATGCGGCAAAAAGCAGTCAGTCTTCGTCACCGCCGCAAGTAAAACCAACAGCGGCTCCAGGATGGTGGACAAGAAACGCCTGTGCAAGCTCTGCAAGAAGAACATGTGTCCAGATTGTCGAAGTCGACACCAGCTGAGCTTTCTGCTGCAGGATTGCAGACTCGCTCAACGGAATGTCACCGTCTGCCGAAACTGTGAAGCCCACGCTCTATCAACAAACGCCTTCGCCATTGCTCGAGAGGAAGCGATGCAAAACAACTTGGAGCACCATTATTATCAGAACGAAAAGCTCACTTCTGCATTCAACTCGTCCGTGTCCAGTCAAGACCTCGGCAGCAGCAGGGTGTATAGTTTCTAGCGTTGTATTTCCGAGAGTTTGAAGAGTTTTCTGTGTAAAGAAGCCCCGCCCGTGTTACCGTTTTGACGTAGTGTCTGTTGAGACTGTGAACCTTAACGCAACCGTTGCATCCGTCGACGTTGGAATCATTCTGGAGTGTGCATCATTGCTGGGAGGATAAACACACGTAACGCTTGGACTTGTTCTCGATTGCTTCCGGTGAAAGGCAAACGAGAACAGGTACCAGTAGCAGGCTCGCTCCAGATTATCTATCCATCATCAATTTTGAGTAATCTCGCTCAAATATTCAGGGTCGCACGATGTTTTAGCCACCAAACGTTTTCTGAAGTGGACTGCGACAACCATCTACGGCACGCCGACCGTACTTGCAAGCGCCATGTCCAACATTTACTGGGATCACCAGGTTTGTCTTGATGCCAGACCCTCACCTTTGATTCTGAAACGACACGCCAGTCGAAATAACCGTGTCATGCTCAAGATGAAACACCCGTTTACCGTCGTATCTCCTTTCCCACAACCACTGGCGACAGCCTCATCGCCTCGGTATATTCCCCAGCATCCTCGTACATTTTTGAACTCGATAATAACCTCAGCCTCGGCCCTTCGGCTATGTATCCATACCTGAGACTAAAGACTACCTTACTACTGGGTAGTGCTGTCTTCACAGAACGTCACTCCTCTCTGTGAACGCCTTCACAGGCTACGGGACAACGTACGACCTCTCGCAACCTTCCGGTGGAAACTGCTACTACCAGTCAGACGACTCGGCGCTCAAGGACAACTTCGCCGCTATCAACAAAGATCAATGGGACGGTACTATGAACTGTGGACGTTGCGCTCAAGTGACTTGGACCGATTCGGAACTGTGCAAGAACCCGTCGAAATCTTCAGCGCTTGTGTACATCATCGACCAGTGTCCTGGTTGCAATGACGGCGACTTGGATTTAATTTTATCAGTGTTTGAAGCAATTACCGGAACTTCGGCCGCGAAAGTCGAAATTGAATGGGAGTTTGTGGATTGCCCCAGCCAGCAGCTCCCGATCTCGTGCTGTTGAAAGGACGGCAGCAACGAATTCTGGGTAGCTATTCAGCCAGTCAAAAACACGGTTGGCGTGCAGAGCGTTATGATCGATGGCAAACCCACATCGATGGTGTCGTCATTATTTCCTTTTGAACGGTCAGATCTCAAACAAGATAGATCTCTCGCATGTGACGATCCAAATGACCAGCCTCGCCGGCGAGAAGATCCAGGACACAGTGGCCTTGGTGCCTGGAGAGTGCACCCAAGGCGATTCCCAGTTCACAATCTCGGCACCAAGCGGATCCTCAGGGACAAAACCCACGACATCGACACCAACATCGACACCAACGCCAACCCCAACATCAACGCCGAAAGCTACCCTGAAAGTAACCCCAACGCCGACCGCGACGCCTGGTACGACTCATGCGACACCAACTTCTACGACGGCGCCGGCCACGGCTATTCCAGCCCCTTCGACAACTACGGCTAGACCATCGGTGACGGTATCTGCAGTCGCTCCCACGACTGCAACGTTAACACAAAGCCCATCAAAAACCACGTCGACACCACTTGTGATGACGGCGCCGCCTACGACTATTCCACCATCTTCGACAACGGCAACACCATCGGTGATGGCACCTACGATTGCTACAAGCACGACACAAAGCCCAACAAAACTTTCATCGACGCAATCGGCGACTGAAGTTGCCTCCATTACAACCACAACTCCACCACCGAAGGGCATACGACGGAGGCACCAAAGTCAACATTAACACTTCCAGCAGTCTCAACGTCAGTGTCTACACCCGCGATAATACCTACGATTGCTCCCAGCGTCACGCTGGCGCCTGCTACGATTTCGGTTGTGACAGAGGCACCAACTTCGGCGGCAGCCACTGTCAAGCCCGCGGAAAAGAGCGAGACCTAGGCAACTACAACCGCTCCATCCCGAGTAGATGAACCTACCAGCGCAATGGCTGCTGCTTCAACCAGCAGCAACAATATCCGCAGCGATCCTGTTGCGCCATTGCACACCGCAAACTCTGCAACGGGCACTGGAATTTCGGGAACATCCAAGACCATCAACACCAAGGCTGACCATGGCACCGATCCTGCAATTGTCGTCAGTGTCCTGACAATACTCGCGGTTCTCTTCATGTTTGTCGTCGCTGTAATCGTCGTCGTGGTCAGGAAGAAGAAGCAATTGAAGCAAGAGAAGAATGACAGCCGAGACGAGATGTCACGCGATTCGGCGGATATCAACGATCGCTCCAGCGATCAACCGGCTCCGAACTCGTCACTTACAACGATGCAGAGGCGAGACACCTTTGTCTCTAAAATCCACTCGACCTCCAACGAAATGTCGTCTTTAGTGAGTATCTAGTGAAAAAGTGTATTCAATCTTCACCTCATAAGAGATTTCCCTTCCCAAAACAGAGTCATTTTCATCACATGTGATAGGAATGAATGTAAATCGAGCATCGTTTCAATAACTTCCGCACGACGATTCTTGCCGTGTTGCAGGTCGAACGGATCGATTGCGGCGCCCTAGACGCGCTAAGAATCACGTTTTTTCTTATCAACGCCAGCATCATGCTCCGCTTTTTCTGCCGCGACGTTTTTAGTTGGGCACTGCTGTCCAGATTTAGATAGTTTAGAAGGTTGGGATGATGGAAATACATCACCGAGAGCATGCGATGCGTGTGTCCACCATGTCCAACGCGATAAAAATAACTCCGCCGTTCCTGGTTCAGACTCCAAGCATACACCACCTCAATAAACATCCTGGAACGCCATGGATATATATCGCCAGAAACGTCTTTGCGTGCCACACGTTTGCCTCTGTTTTAAGTGAAGCACTCAACGGACGAGCGTCGAGATCATGCCGCGTTATGTGGCTTGGGGTTGGCGTTTCTCGAGTAAAGTGATATCACTCATCACTAACTTCTTACCGTTGTCTGTATCACGATTCAATGAAGATCCGTAAATGGAGCTGAGCCGACCGAAAATAAGACGCCGTTCTTGATGGCGAAGCCTCACGGATTGCTCAATCGGGCCTGGACTAATGCGGTGGCCTGCCTCATTCCTGCATTTGCGCAGAACCACCACCGCCCACCACCAACCGCGCCAACTGCGAGTAAAAATGAAGTTCTCAACGAATTGCCTCGTCTTCAGCACGGTACTTCTCACCGCTCAATCTTCTTCAGCTTTCACCGGCAAAGGGACTACCTATGACGTCGGGTCGCCATCCAGTGGAAATTGCAACTTCATGAGCTGGCCAAGCTTCGCCAAGACCAATTTTGCGGCTTTAAACGATAAGCAATGGAACAGCACCATGAACTGCGGTACCTGTGCTACGGTGCGATGCACAGATCCGTCATGTGCAGGCCAGCCGTCCGAGATCGTCTACATCCTCGATAGATGCCCCGAATGCGGCTACGGCGATTTGGATTTGTCGCCGAGCGTTTTCAAAAGCATCACGGGACAAGCTCCGTCCAAATTGGCGATCGAGTGGGAATTTGTGGCTTGTCCGATTCAAGGAAATGTGCAATACTGTGCGAAATCGGGCAGTAGCAACTTCTGGCTGGCCGTCCAACCAACCAACTTCGTGTCGGGAGTGCAGAGCTTGACGATCAACGGGAAGGGGACGACCATGGTAGACTCTGCGTTCTACTTCTTGGTCGATGGCAAGGGCGGACAAGTGGCGAAAATAAATGCGGTGAACATTTCGCTGACCGGAGTTAACGGCGAAGTGCTGCAGGATATGGTAGCACTAACCGCCGACGCGTGCACTGAAGGCAATTCGCAGTTCTCCGGCGGCACCACCATTGCCCCCACAACTGCCACACCAGTTACTGATGCACCCACAACTGCAACTCGGTCTCCAACGCCCCCACCACCGCAACTCCGGTCACCAACGCTCCCACCACCGCAACCCCGGTCACCAACGCCCCCACCACCGCAACTCCGGTCACCAACGCCCCCACAACTGCAACTCCGGTCACCAACGCTCCCACCAACGCCCCCACCACCGCAACTCCGGTCACCAACGCCCCCACAACTGCAACCCCGGTCACCAACGCTCCCACAACTGCAACTCCGGTCACCAACGCTCCCACAACTGCAACTCCGGTCACCAACGCTCCCACAACTGCAACTCCGGTCACCAACGCCCCCACCACCGCAACTCCGGTCACCAACGCCCCCACCACCGACACCAATCACCACCACCGTGGCGGAGACACTTACACTGCACCCACTGCTACCATTCTGACACCGGCCAAAACAACTCGAGCTCCCGGCACTAAATCCTCGTCTCGAAAGCACGCCAAGCCATGCTCGAAGAAGCCAATTTTGCGCAAGAACTCCCTTGGTGATACTAAGGCACCTACGTCCACGACAACTAATCTGTCGACTAATTTGGCCGCAATGTCCAGCACGAAGAGCTCTCTAAGCCACACTCAACGCGCGGCTTCGTGGCTAGCTTGGCAGTTTGTGGCATTGTGGTTGCGGCGGTGCTAGCAATTTACGTGCGCAGCCAAAACAAGAAGACCACCCTGAAGAATGGTGATGTGGGCACTCCCACACCCACCGAGATTATATCGCCGACCCCAGCGGATGCATTAACCGCCTTCGAGTCGGTGCGCAGCCCACGAGCTTACTTCGTTCGAATGGTCTCGCTAGAAGCTCGAGTGTAAGAGACCACCAACCTTGTGCTTGCACAAAAACCACCGAATAGACCCGGTAAGATAGACGTAGAAGTAGATACATGTAGACGAACTCGGTACTGAATCGTGAACGCTTTGATAAGAAATCACAGCATAAGAATAAGAACTGTGCTTGAAAAACTGCCACACTGATGAGAAGTTGAGCATCTGAAGTCACAGGTCGAGCTCTCTTGACTTGTGTCATGCCTCAACTTCGTCAACGAGGCAGAACACCTCGACGATATAGCGAGATTGTCGATGCTTTCCAAGCTAAATACAGAGTAAGAAAAGTCGATGATGAACGCACGGCTCCGATATTCTCGGTGCGCCTGCGAGCAACCGCAGGACAGGGCACAAGACCTTGTTAATCTTGAAGACATGAGAAACCCCATGGCTGCTCTCAGCATCTGCATGAAGCCATTCATCTGTCGAACAATCGTCGGCGTTCTCAATGGAAGGTTATCGCTCCACCCCTCACACAATCTCGCTAACTGCTGGGAGGGTTGATGACAAACGTCATTGAGCAGCTGCTGTGCTTCTGCAAAGTCGAAGGCCAAATCCAGTGGCATCGCACATTTCCAAGCATCCATGGACTTCTCATTCCTCAATCTACTTCCAACCACTCCAGCAAGTACAACACCAACCTGTCTCCACAATGGCCGCCATTGTCCCGATCTCCTGCAACCAGCGCTGGCGCAGTCGTTCCCGGAATGCCAGCACCGACTCGGACTTTCTTGGTCTGATGCCGGCCTCACCTGCTGTCAACGAAGGAGTCGCGGTCGCAATGCTGGACGAAGTCGCCTACGAAGGTGACAACGAAGACCAAGACATCGACATGGTCGAATCGCCGCATAACCTCGTCATGCCACGAGAGTACACCGCTCAGGAAGCAGCCTGGCCGATCGCACCCCTGAACACGACCAAGTCCATGGAACGACGTCGCGCCAGCGGCTTCTAAAGCCGAACCCGACCGAGAAATATTTGTCAACTGCCTGTAGTGTTGTGATCAGCGTGTAGCTTGGCGACGTCGTCGAGCATCTCATTTAAAATGCCAATAGTTTGTTACCCCAACATCTCGTTTGCTGGGAACGCTGCTCTCAGCGCTTTCGAATTTAAGAACTGTAGTGCACGGTCAACAGCTTGATCTCCACTTTTTGCGATGCCTCACTGCTTCCTGAGCAGCCTTCAAACGAGGTGATGCATTGAAGAAGCTTCCGTTGAAGCTGCTCGATTGTGGTTGCATTCGGGCAAAGTGAAGATGGTGCTGCAGCCTCTGTTGAGTTTTGAGCAATGAATATCTTCGGCGACATCGTACAAATGCACAAGATGGTGCTCTACAATGCTCAAGCTTACGAGTTGCATACGTTCGAAGACGGGAAGGAAGAAGATACTAGCGAGCAGTGTGCGACGGTGGTTCGTTCGTGCTTTGCCGGTGTTGACAAGCTCCTGTAATTGAGTTATACGCGAATGGAAAGTCAATAGTGAGCGCTGGCAGCACGCAATGATCTCCATCATACAGGCAGCAACACTGAGGCCGTCCTGGTCACTCAAGGCGAGTAGACCGCGCCTTGTTTCTTGATTGAGCAGATCCAAAGTGCCACTCTCATTGGACTCCAGGACATCCAAAAAGACACTCGATCGCGATGTCTGTTTACTTGTCATGTGATTTATCTCGAAGTCGTCATGAATTCGGCCAGCGAGCTCCCTTAGTTGCTCGTTCAGCTGGCCGATTGAATGCGCGAAGCTCTTCTTTTACCGACTGCAGCCGTGCTCGCCGTCCTTCCTTGATAGCCCAACGCATCTAGAAATCCCAGTACTCGTTCGCATTTATCTGTCAGTGCAAATGGACAGCCATCGTCGTTTAAGATAGCCCGGAATACGATCCGAGTGAAGTCGGATGATTCTTTAGTTCCAATTGACAACTCTTCAATTTGGAATATTGTCCAAGGCGACCGAAACACTGTAAATTCGGTGGCAACCTCGTAGGCTTCGTTTAGCTTCCGGTACAGGCGGTAAAATGGGTGAAAGCTGCAAGTCGTGTCGGCACTGAACGACATTAGACAACTATGTATCGAGGGAGGAAGCGACACCTCAGTGCTGGCGGATGTAAGGCTTTCTTCACAAATAAGAATAACAGCTTGAAGAAGTAGTCTGGTTGATGTTGATATACCTCGAAGTGACGAGGAGTCCACTTCAAGAAACGTCGATAGATTGGCTTCGCCGTGACAAAGCTTAGCTCGAAGGTTGGGTCCTTCCGACATCATGAATAGATCCAATAGAACAGCCAGCGACGCAAAGGAAGCTTCTCATAGAGAGCATTCGCTGCTGTAACAGGATAACCATCGCCTGTAGACGTAGTATCATCGCCTCGACTAGAGTCGAGCAAAATCACAGGATGTAAGAGCACTTGGTGCTTATCTTTCTGACCAAACCCGTCCAACGTTGAGTAATACGCGTCAATTTGTGCTTCGCCGTAAGCGTTCGATAGAGCAGCATGTTTCCGATTTACGCGGAGAAATTCCAGACGTAGAGCGTGTTCAAGTACTGGCAAAGCCGCGAACAGAAACCACAGCTCGTCTCCATGTAGAACGAGCGCTTCGAAAGCGCGTTTCAGGAGATTTGATCTCCCTATAGGGATAAATGGCGCAGTCGACCATCTGCGGACCATTTCATCGCGAACGTCCGGACTCTCAAGACGCAGCACGGTGACGAGGTCTTGCTGGTCCTCCAAAACCATCGAGTTGCTAACAAATTTGCCATCAAAACTGTCAATACAGAATAACTCTTTCTCTATCGAACCTTTGTCTAAGCTCCAGTTGGAATATCTTGCCAGTGTCGTAATGATTAGGAACGTAAGGCAACCAAAACTCTTAGGGAATTCGGCAGGCGGCATGAACCCATGCCACACCAAATTGCGGAGATTTAACCCCGAAGGTAAAAAGAGCACTTTAAGCAACTGTACTAAACCTTCAGGCAACACATCAGCCAACGTGTCCGAGTGCAGCAAGTCCCTCAAGATCATGTTTTTCTTCCGAGGTTTTGCCTCCACCCGGAATACTGACAACACTTGCTCATGTAAATCGTACAACGCCTTCTCCAAGATCGTAACACCCACCTCAAAAGCCATGTAAAATTCACCCAACTCGTCACTCAGCATCGACTCGACTTTTTCAAGCAAGCTGGCATGTGTTAAGTGCTTAACTCCACGCCAATGCCAACTCTTAGGGTGTAAATTGATCGCTCCGTAGCTCATAAACCTTTCAGCTTCCAGTGCTAACGCCCACGTGGCCTCAATTTGGTTGCCAACACTGTCCGCAAGGATGTCTTTCCAGTCCAAAGCTACGACGCCGTCCTTTTCCACAAGAAACTTCGGCAGCCTCGCCTGTAATGACACGCGATCAACATGGGGAAGTCTCCAGAACGAATAGAGTGAGTCATGTACTGCAGCAGACAACGATGGACGGTAAGCAGGAAGCAGCAGCCCAGTCGATGCTTGGCCCTTCATCTGTGCCCAGAAACAAAACAATATATAGCACTTGAAAATTAAACCACATACATTAATCCAAATAAGAAAATCAAACTCATACAAATTCCACTTCAACTCGTCCCTTTGACAAGGCAACAGACAACTTACTGTCAAGGCCCGTCACCATCGGGGTAGTACTCGTCCAGCCACTCGTAGATGTCCTTGGGGCGCTCTCTACCGCTCTTGAAAAATTGGTTTCCGCCCTCTGGCTTGTCGAACGCGCGCTCGGTGCAGCCTTCGATGTACTGTGCGTGGAGAAACAGAACGAGTTCAAAGTCGCCGCAGATGACGGCATTGTCCATAGCGTCACTAGTGCAGCCTTCCTGTCGATTAGCTTGCAGCCAATACACCACTTCACGATGACCATCTTTCGCAGCGCCGTCCATTGCGCCAGTCGTGCATCCTTCTTTGCGGTTTTCATGCAGCCACTTGACAACATCCAAGTAGCCATTGCGAGCCGCACCGTCCATTGCCTCTGTCGTGCAGCCTTCGCTTCTGTTCGAGTGCAGCCACTCGACGACAGCCAAGTGGCCCTGGTGTGCTGCATAGTCCATGGCTTTCGTAGTGCATCCTTCCCACCGATTATCGTTCAGCCACTGCACTACTTCGAGGTGTCCATTTTGCGCGGCGCGATCCATGGCCTCGGTCGTACAGCCCTCACTGCGGTTCTCGTGGAGCCACTTTACCACTTCCAAGTGGCCATTCTGTGCCGCATGATCCATCGCCTCCTTACTACATCCTTCATTGCGATTCTCGTGCAGCCAATGAACCATCTCGAGGTACCCGTTTGAAGCAGCGAGATCCATCGCGCGCTTGGTGCAGCCTTCCGTCCGATTGGTGTGAAGCCACTGCACCATGTCCAGGTGGTTGTTCGCAGCTGCTTGATCCATCGCCTCGGTCGTAAACTCACTTCTCATTCCTGCAGCTAACAGGTACTTTAAGACGGCTAGATGACCTTCTCTCGCTACAACCTCTAGGCTAGCTTTACGCTTATGCAGTGGACGGGACCGCGCGGTGGACTCGTCAAACACATCGCACTTTGGTTCGTCTCGAAACGTTTCGACCATCCACTTGACCGCGTCGAAGTATCCTCGCTCGGCTGCAGCTAGTACAGCCTCGTGGTCAATCCAACCAGTGAAAGGTGTGGACATCTTCTTTGGCTTTGTCAATGGATAGTGTTGCTGCTGGCAAACGCGCTGCCAGTAGCAATCATAGAGCTGTCGAGCCATCTCTAGCCTGCCATTCCCAGCCGCTACCCTCAAGGCTCGACCCGCTTCCACCTGCTTGTGATCAATTAGCCACTTCATCAAGTCCAACCGGTCCCTTTTGACTGCCTCATACACGGCCAACCCGCCATCCTCCGAGTAGTTGTGGCCATACAGCCATTTCATGACCGCCAACGAGCCCGCAGCAACGGCTTCCTTCATCAACCCCTCGATAGTGAGGATGACACTATAATCTCGCTGCTTTGCATCTAGAGAAGCCACATTACCAACCCTTACTGCAGCTCTGGCGATTCCTCCAAACTTGCGATCCGCATACGTGTTCATCTCCAGCCACTCCTCAGCATCAGAGTGCTTATTTCTAATGGCACGGGCGATGTCGTCTCCACCCCACGTGATCGTATGCTTCAGCAGGTCCTCTGGTAAAAGCTCGGGCTCAACCTCCTCCTCCTCTTGCTCGCTGTGAAAGGCTTGCAACTGTTCAGAAGAAAGTCGAATAATGGCTATCCCTCCGTTCTCACTCGCCATTGGCACCATTTCTCCGCGCAGCAACCGATCAAGGGTGTCAAGAGCGGCCGCATTCCTTTCCGGAAACGGTCCTCCTCGTAAGTACTCGAGCACAGCTTGGTTCCCAGGATCGTCCTCTTCAGGGAAACCCTCAGCCATCATCACCTGCAAGGCTTCTCGAGTCATCTCTGGGTCTTGATGTGTACGAAAGACATGTACATCGCCTCCACGAGGCACTTGGGCCCACATTAGCCCAGCAAGCCCCTCTCTTGGTCCTTCACCTCGAAGGAACTCGGCAAAAATGTTGCCACCCTCTCCTGGAGCTGGAGCTATGTGGTGGCCTTGGAAAAGCAACGGGTCAAACGCTGCCGCGGCATTTCTCCGTCTCTCCTGTTCTTGTTCCTGTCGAAGGTCAATTTCTCCGTCCAGTCCATTGCCCTTCCAGTACTGAAGGATGTCCACTCTGCCTGCCCCACAAACATACTCCACGGCCTTATTGGGCACCACACAGCCCTTGAAGTGATCAAAGAGCCACTGGACCATCTCCAGACCGGGGTGCTTCACTGCCTCCACCATGGAGAGACGGAACTGGTAGTGGTTGTAGTACTTATCTGAACGAAGGTAAAGTCTGCGGGAGAACGTGGTGCTGTGGCCGGGGCCTCCATCCGCTGGAGAGGGCTCCGTCTCGGGTCGGCAGCTGCTCCAGATCTTGTTTAGAAGAGCGATGGAGTTGAGTCGGCAGGCCTTCCAGAACTCCAGCTCCACCGACGTGTCTGCGAAGGACGAGGTCAACTCTTGGACGTGAGCGAGCGCGTGGAACTGCGGCCGAGACTGGTACACCAACTGCACTGCTAGTAGCAGCGACGACGACTGCGCCGCCTTCTGCTTCTTGGCCTTCTCGGCGCATCGCTTGGTCCTCGACTTCTTGGCCATCTGCGTGCTGGACAGCGAATTCGAAAGTGATGTTGAAGTGGGAGACCGAGTGAAAAGCTTGCACATGGACATAGTGAAAGCAAGTGTAAAAATGCTTCGAATAGAAGGCTCAACTTGACGATTCCTTTAATGTTGTTCATGGGTGTCAGGCCATCCACAGCACTAGCAGACCGTGATTCCTCTTGCTTCGACGGCAGCAGCAGTACACGGCGATTAAGCTCGAGATGCTTGGCATCCACTTAGGTAGTGGCAGGTCACTATCTTTTGTGGTGCTTCTCGGCCCCAAATGCGATGACCTTTTCAAAACTACTAGCCATTCCGACTGTTGAACGGAAGTGCATTAGACGCATCAATACTTGAAATGATTTGGCAGTACACGTACACGAGGCTAAAACTACAAGTCTTGCCAAAAGACATTGATGGCTGCGTTGTGGACTGTGCAGCTTCACGAAATAAAATTCATGTCAAGCAAGCCGCGCACGCTGCAACAGAGCAGCACTAAAGAACGGCACATTGAGTAGACGATGCACGGCAGAGATTAGTCAAAGGAAGCCTTGGAGAGAGGTCACACCGCCATCGCTCGCTGCTAAACTCACTTTGTCGTAGATTTCATCGGGTCGATACCCACCACAGATATTCAATTCCTTCATTTGTTGAGGCTATTCGCGACGTGTTTGGTCCGGATAATGCGCTAGACACCACTCGTAAACGATCTCGTACTCGCAGAACAGATCTGTTTTGAACACAATTTCGGACATTCTTCCTTGCATTTGGAGTGCAAGAACAACAATGTTCCAAGCCGCCACAAGTTGCAGCAAGTGGGATCAACTCGGACGAAAAGAGTTCCGATCGATTTTCGTACAGCCAGCGAACAACTTCCAACTTATTTTCACGTACTGCCATCTCGATTGCCTTGGCGGTCCATCCTTCGTTTCGGTTTTGATGCAGCCACTTGACAATTTCCAAATGTCCATTCCGAGCAGCTTTGTCCGTTGCAGCAGTCGTGCATCCCTCAGAACGGTTTTCATGAAGCCACATCAACATATTCAAGTCGCCATTTTTCGCGGCGGAATCCATCGCACGCGTTGTACACTTCGCATTGGAGTTTTCATGAAGCCATTTCACAACTTCCAAATACTCGTAGGACGCTGCGTTATCCATCGCACGTGTTGTGCAGCCTTCTGTTCTGTTATCCAACAGCCATTTCACAATGTCTAGGTGCCCTCTGCAGATGCGCAGTCCATTGCGCGTGTCGTGCATCCTTCCATTCGATTCTCGTGAAGCCACTTGACCATTTCCAAATGACCGGAGTCGGCCGCATAATCCATAGCGTTTGTTGTGCAACCTTCATCTCGGTTGTTGTGGAGCCACTGGATGACGTCAAGATGGTTGCTCGAAGCCGCCCCATCCATTGCTTTTGTCGTTGCTGTGACAATGGCTAGGTCGTGCAAGAAAATCACCAAGGGCAAGTGTCCATTCGATGCTGCAGCATCAATAGCTGTCACGTCCTCCAAGTATGAACGTCCTACGGTTTCTTCGTTTGTCTCAAAGAGATCGACGTTGTGAGCATTCCCAAAGGTCTCCACCATCCACCGCACAACGTCTAGACTACCCATCTGAGCCGCAGACTTGAATGTGTTCGTGGCGTTCCAGCGAGGAGAATCATCCCAATTGGACACCTTACTGTATGGCAAGGTAACTTTTCACGCCACAAATGCCTCCCCAATAATTATCGTAGACATATCTTGCGATTTCAATACGTCCATGCGCCATACTCACTTCCAGCGCTTGAAGCGCTTCCACCACCTTAACTTCCAGTAGCCACTTCACCATTTGTAAATTGTCTTGTTGGATCGAAATACCCAACACTTCCCTGGCTGACTCTGGGTGTATGCCACCCCGCTGGTATAGCCACTGCACGACGTGGGAGTGGCCTTCTTCTGCGGCATATCTCATCAAATTCCATGAGTCATCAAATGCTGCTGGATTACGAGCGTAAGCCCAGTCGAGCATTGCGATATCTCCTCTCC
>JAAVTG010000130.1:0-46573 GCA_011947345.1 Phytophthora quininea
AACACCGACCCCCGCCCACCGCTTACCCCGCCATTGACACCGCCGCCAGTTCCTCCTGCAACGCCGGCACCGCCACCAACGCCAGCTCCGCCGTAACCACCGACGCTGGCGCCACCAGCCAGCTCCGTCACCGTTGCCACCACCAACATCAACGCCACCATGAACCCCACCACCGATGCCACCACTAACGCCAGCTTCGCCACCAACGCTAGCTCCGCCGTAACCACCGACACCGCCGCCAACACCAGCGCCGCCATGAACTCCCCGCCGATCCCGCCATACCCGCCGCCGACTCGCGCTCCTGCCCCGGCCCCGTAGATACTGGCGCCACCACCGACGCCCTCGTGGACGCCGCCGTGAACAGCCCCGTAACCGCCGCCATGCAACAGGCCGAAGGTCTCGGCCACCTCTTTCTCAGCGTTGGCCCCGCTTCTTAGTGCCGCGACGACCAGCCATACCGCGAGGATTCTGTTGCTGAACATGGCTGTTTTTGTTGGTTGCGATGCGATGCGATGTGGTGTGGTGTGTGCCGCTTGCTCGATGGAGAGAAGGTTTGGAAATGAGCTGAGGTTGGGCTGGTAAATAACAATCCCAGAAGAGGACACTGCCCGCTAAGTAGGGCGGTGAAGACTGTGTTCATGATTGAGCCCATGGGCCCTCCGGGGCAACGTGTCGTGTCGTGCCATGCTGCACGTTGGCAAGGGCTTGATGACCAGTCGCGCTATTCGGACACGCAGGTGGTTGGGTTTTGCTGTTAGTAGATGAGCTCTCCATGCTCACAGGGCAGCTGTAGAAATCTCCGCGTGGAGGGCGCATGTGACCGTCGCACCAGCCACCGGACAGCTTGATTTTTATCAGGACGTCGAACACCTGGGGGATGTAAAATATTGCGCGTAGCGAAATAGGTGCTTGATCCCACTAACGATAGTAGTGGGTAGATAGAAGTTGGAGCCGTTCTCCATCGACACCAGCACGTGGGCTTCTCCTCTTCCTTGTCAGCGGCGGGGGCCTCATCCCCCACCGTCTCGAAGTCAAAGTCGTCGTTGCTGGAGTCCCCGAAGCCGTCACCGCCGTACGGGGACTCGTACACGCCTGCAGGGCCCCTCCTACATCGTAGCCCCGCGGAGCTGAACGACTCCTCCTCCTCCTTCTTCCAGTCCGCGAACAGATCCGCCGACATGTTTTTGGCAAAAAGTTCTTTCGGTACAAAGGAGCTTCTATTCGGGCCTGCGGGCGTTCGAATAGAGGCTCCACACCCGGCGAGGGCAATCATTTCCGCGCGCTCGAATTAATGGCGCGGGCGTCCGAATTGAAGGTGCGCTTTTTGAGCATACATAGTTTTAGACATTGTGTACAGCTAAATCCTAATACAAAGACGGTACCAACTGCAACAAACACCGCGACTCCGACGACACCGACACCGACAACGACGACGACTCGTGTGTTTAGCCGGGATCGTGTTCCAGTCTGGCGGGAGGCGTTTACAACAAGTACGACCCAACCACGATGACCGTGGCTGCAGCAACCCCCATGGCACCCGTGACCTGGGCAGCTCCACTGTGATGCCCGCTTCCAGACGCCGACGACTCCTTCGAGCGGGTAGAGTGGCCCAAGGAGGACGAATCCTTCTTGGTCGATGCCCCCTTGGTGTCCGACGATCCCTTGGTAGCCGCAGATGAGCTGTCGGTGCCACCAGCAATTGCTCCAGTGGAGCTGCTGCCGCCCACGGTCGAGTCAGTGGCGGCACTTCCGACAGTAATGGTAGCACCGATGTTCGAGGCAGCGGCGCCAGTTTCATGGCCCTGGTGGCCCTGGTGGCTCGCTGTGACTGCAGTGTCATGCGATCCGGTAGCAGGCGTCACGGCCGGGGCCGATGTGGTTACTGCACCAGCTCTGGTGGTGGTCTCACGTGTGGAGGCAGCCGTGTCGGCGTTGACGCTGGCGAAGGCAAGAGCGGCGATGACGAGGACCTGGAAGAACTTCATTGTGGTAAAGTGGGCGGAGTTGGTGGTGGTGGAACTTGAGCACTTGGAGTGAAAAGGAGAATGAGGCGAGACTGGAGGCGTGGATTGGCTGAAGGGAGAGGTGGTTTTCGTGCGGCATTTGGATATGCTGGTCGGTTTGTCAACGCCACCCTCATGAACTCGGGCGTTGTGAGTCTTGTGCTGCCCAAGAGCGCGGCGCTTCACGTGCGTTCGGGCGACGTGCTGCAGCTGGCGGCCACTCAGGTGGTGTTGAAGGTAACCGCATCTATCTCTGGGGCGGCAAGGTGGAGCGCGTGGGCGAGTTCCTGCTGCTCTTTAAAGAAAGCAACAACATGAGCTACGTGGGTAGCAAGAACCCATCATCTTCCTCTTCCTGGTTATTGTGATCATACGATAGGGATTTATTGTATAGGACGAAGCTTTGATTGAACCAAGTCAACTGCCAAAGAAGGTTACAGCTGCATCTACAAGACATCTCTGACGATGCTTCAACAATATGACGAAATGCAAGGATCGTGGCAGTGGCAATTCCCATGGGCCAGATGCCTTGGCCGCCCTTCGAGTGAGATGCTGCAATTTCTTGCGCTGGTTGAATCCTTGGGCTCCACCGTTCTTGGCGATCGGAAGACAAACACTGCAGGCATGCTGTTGAGGTGGAGGAAGAAGTAAACTGTGGTTGATGAAGTGTATCTGGTGTGTGGCGGTTCATGGCAAAACGGTCACGCTATATTGGCAAAGTGGACGCCTACGAGAACTGCTGCATTGAAAACGCTGTGCATGATCAGGCTGTGTGCGTGAACGTCCGATAGAGAGCCTGTCACTGAGAGCAAGTGACCAATCGTGGCGTCTGACGGAATGACCAGCGGGCAGAGGGACGAGGAGCAGCGGGAGGCAGCGCCATCGTCACCAGCAGAGGAACATATACGTCTCCATCCACATGGAGCAACCGCAGACCTTCGGAAGAGCATTCATCGACAAAGCATTCTCTATCCGCTGGCGTCGGATTTTCTGCCACTGGGCACAGTTTTTCCTGAGACTCAGACTACCAGAAAGTTATCGTCCTCACGCTGTGTGTACCCTGGAGAACCCCAAGAAAATTGTCATCATCGATACCCAGACAGGTTTCATCTTCACGCAGCTTCTACGGGGATGGGAATGGCAGTGGTGGTTACCCCAGCGATTCGTTTGGAGACAACTCAGACCGCTTCGGGACAATAGCGGCACTCACAGGAGCTGGGAGAACCGGTGCAAACGCAAATGAAACCCCGCTGAGTACCGTCACCCTGGCACCCTGGGCAGAGATGCAAACGTTTCCGTTGCGATTTCGCGATGCTGCCCAAGAAGAAATTTTTGCAAGCATTTCAACATGTACGTGACAAACAAAGTGCGACTCGCGAGCCGCATCATGATCTTCCTCAACACAGTGATGCTGGTGGCCCAATTTGTGACGCAAAAGGAATTGCTGTACAATTACGTGTTTCTCTCTCGTGCAGTGATTATTACAGTATCGCTTTTTCCAAGCAGCAACGTTTACGAATTGGTTTCACCGGAACTTAGACCGATGGCTCCTTGCGCATTACATTCTCGTCGACATCATGCACCAGATCCCACGCTTCATGTTTTTGGTAAGATCTTTGGATGAAGAACTGGCTGCTGGAGAAATTGGCAGTGTTGGTCTCTCATTATTTGCATCACAAAAAGCGTCCGTGCAATGCATTTGGTATTTATTCTCCTCATATTTATCGCAAGCGGCATGCGCTTCACTGTGGCGATAATATGCGGAGGCTGTCACATGGTAGTCAAGGGCTTTTTCGCGGTGGTTTTCTGTCGAGCATGCTCATGGAACGATCTTGACTACACGACGAACCTCGCTATGGCGGCATTTTGCACGCTTACAGCTTATTACAACGAACGGCATGTACGACAAGAGTATGTGGAGCGCCTAACTGTTGATGAAGAGCGCAAGCGACGTGATGACCTCCTGGAGACCATGCTTCCCGTGCACATTAAAGAACGTCTCAAGGATAACCGCACGGATGGGTTAGCTGACACTTACGACGAGGTGTCCATCCTGTTCTGCTATGTGAGCAATTTCCAAGCGCTGTCCAAGCACGCGTCGGCTATTGAGCTGGTCCAACTAATGAACCGCATTGTATTTTGCTTTGATCGCGCCACGGATGTACATGGCGTCTACAAGGTGGAAGCTATTGCGGAGACGTACTTATGCGCCGCGGGGGTACCCAAACGAGACCCATTCCACTGCGAGAAAGTTGCTGACATGGCGCTTACGATGATGAAAATATGTGAGACGGAGTCCTGGAACTTTAATGGCGTCGATATCCAGCTCCAGATCGGCATTCACTCTGGCCCTGTCGTCGCTGGTGTTGTTGGTAGTAAAACCTACAGCTACCATCTTTTGGTGATACGGTGAACACGTCGTCACGAGTGTGTTCGTCAGGCAGTGCCGGTAAGATCCAGCTCAGCGATCGGTCTCGGCAGCTTCTTGACCGGACTGGGGCCTTTATCATATCCGAACGAGGCACGATGGACTTGAAAGGAAAAGGGATGGTCCAGCTTTTCTGGCTTGAAGGAAATATGATGCACCGCCGCAAGTTCATCGGCTTACTGAGCTAGATATGTTCGGCAACTTCGAGACGGCGGTGGAGGATTCTATTCGCGCAAAGATCTGGAGTATAAATCGCCGCTTCATCACCATAGCGACGAGTATCTAGGTTGCATGAACGCCATTGAAATTCGACGTTTGACGCTAGACTTCCGAAGAAAGCAAGGGAAACGCACCATACTCAGCTCACGATTGCTGAAGCTCCCAATAAAATCATCTCGAGTTCGAGTCGCTCCGAATCGCCCAATGGTGAAGAAGAAATCATCGGTGGATACCAGTAATTTGTACAGCATCCAAAACGTGATTGACACTGCACATGAGATGGAAGCCGCTTTTCGTATCGATCACAATCGTGACAGTATGGACCAGTTTTGTTTGTCTCTCCACATGTGTGCCACGTATGTCCTTGTTACCATCATTTACAAGGCTTACAACAACCAGGTGTACACTGGCAAAGCTCTGAGAGACGGTATTGGCTACTCATTGTACATTTCCGCAATCATTGTTCTGCTGGTGATCGTGCACCTGCTACGGCGGTATCCGCGTTTTGCTAGTCGGAAGGAGAAATGGGCAGCGAGAACCGGGTTTGTGTTCATTACTGCCATGAACTTACAGCTACTCATCGTAGACAATGTGGCAACTGTCAACGATTCGCAGCCGAGAGGGTCACAGAAGGTTACCTTCTTGGATGCAAACATGTTGTTCGCTGTAATGTTCGGGTTGGTGATGAGGCTACGCTTTCGGAACGCTGCGTTAGTCAACGCATGGGGCTTCGCGGTATTCGTGGTTTGCACATTGTTGCGACGCCTCGAGCCGTGGTCGGCCCAGTCCGAGAGTGTTTATCTCTTGTTCGTGACGGGTTTACTGTCATCGCACTTTTCGTACAAGCGAGAGCTTGGTCTCCGCCGCGATTTTCTATTGAAATGCACACTACACCTAGAGAAGCAAAAGTGCGAAGATTTGTTGACAAATATGCTGCCATCTAAGCAGTATGCGGAGGCATTGATGCAGCAGTCGACTATAGTCGATGAATTGGCCGAAGTAACGCTGCTTTACTCGGACATGGTGGGGTTTACACCGCTTGGTGCAAAACTTGAGCCAGCAGCTATCTGCGTAATGCTGAACCAGATTTACTCAGCATTCGATCGCCACTTGGACGAGCTAGGAATTTACAAGATGGACACTGTTGGGGACGCGTTTATTGTTGTGGGTGGATTACCGGGCCACAAGAGCCGAAAGAACCACGCCGCTGCAATCACTGCCTTTGCAGTAGAAATGCTTCGGGAGATTGAGCATTTTTGTGTAGAGTCAAACGTGACTCTGCAGATGCGCATCGGCATTCACACTGGCAATGTCGTAGGGGGCGTGGTTGGGATTAAGAAACCGCGTTACCTCATTTGGGGCCGTCACACTGTAATCGCAAACCTCATGGAATCCCGTGGCGTGGCTGGTCGCATCCAACTATCAGAGACGACTTACGAGCACCTCCAACACCATCCCGAGTTCCGCATTGAAGAGCGCGTCCATCACGTCCAGATTGGTGAAAAGGATACTATCCAAGCGTGCTTCCTGGTCCCTGACCACCCTTCCGTCAAGGACGCTGTGATTTCGCAGTATTTGGAGGAAGTTCAGGTGCTGAACACGATGGAAGTCCATGCTCTGGAACAACTTCGCAGTTGTCTGCTCCCCGCTACCAACTCGCCACTTTTCAGGCAGCTTGAGGCGTCGGGATTACCCCCAGGCGGTACTCTGAAAAGCAAGCATCGCCAACAGCAGATAAAATGTTCGCTGTTCCGATGGTCATTCAAAGCAAATCGTTTCCAAGGTTACTGCAGGACTAGTAGATACATATTTATTGGCAATGTTCTCCTCCTGATTGAATGTCGTCGTTACCATCTTGTGTTTCGAGAGGATACAGCGAGACCACCAACGACAAAGGTATGCCTGAACGCGTGCCCGAGGTCGATAGCAACGTCGGAGGTGTAGTGCCTCGGGGTTATTTGTTCCCTGCAGGAAATGTGGAAGCCGCTGCTCGGGCGACACAGTCAAATTCAGCGCCGGTGCACGGCGCGCAAGCGGGTTCTCTCGCCGCTGGCGCTGCTCCACTTGCTCAATCCACGTCGAAGCTCGTGCTTTTCGGAATGAGAATTGCGTCGCTGATGGCTTCTCTGACGTGAGTTTCCACTCGCCGGCGCTATCCATCGATCGTGAGTCTGGGCGTCCACCCCATTGCGCGAGTCGATCCGGCATGGGAAATTCCTACCATCCAAGGAGGTTAATAATTGAATCTCAATTGAAAACATCGCGTCACTTACGCCTCCAATTTGTGCCGGTGGCGGGGCTGTCAACACTCCTCTGGGCTTTTTGTCACGTCGTACGATCCCGGACCAACACACTCGGGCGTAGGATCTTTCTGGAAAATGAAGCACCTCGTGATCAGCAACTATTTCTCCTCTAAAGCCACATCAACGTACGCTGCCGAAGCGCTTGGTCGTGCTGCACAGACTAGTGCCTCGCAAGGACCCTAACATTTGATTTCATCGGTTAGTAATCACCGCGAAAAAATCTCCACCATTGCTGCCGTACGATGCGCTTCGTAGCCTAGAGTGTTGCGGCTGGAGCTGTACAGCTGGTCGGCGCTAGTGCATTCGTTGCGGAAGGCGGTGCCTGGCTTCACCGCCGTCCTGGGCAGTCGCTTGTCGATAGTTCGGCCCTGGCTTGTCCACATACGTCTCGATTCCCGAGCGTAGTGCGTATGGTCCGGCAGCCTCCCGCCCTTCTTGAGGGACGTGTTGCTGCGTGGGTCGTAGAAGAAGGACTCGCGGAAGGGCGGGTACTCTGCCTGACTATAGCCCAGACTGCGTCTCTGAGCCAGGGTCATGCGCGGCGCCAGGATCGCAGGGCCATCGCGGGTGGTGGGCGCCACGGGAGCTCCTCGATGCATGCTCTTGAGTTGAGGACTGGGTCAGGTCGCAATTGACAACTTCAACTTTGACGAAAATAGATCAGCCAATCAGCGAAAATGACTTCTATTTTCTGCCAATCAAAACGCTGAAGCCATTTTCCCGCTTGGCTGACGTGGCAAGATTACCGCATGGCACACTTCAACTCGTTGCACTTTCACGTTTGAAGGCAAGTTCAAGAAATGGATGAACGACACGCGGCAAAACCAACAAACAAACGGTGCACACAAAATTATGAAAGCTAAGCAGGTAATAAGATCTCTGTTCTGTAGAAGCCGAGCCACTAACCTCTCCACTAGAGTGTCGATAGCTAAACTACTCGCATCAGCAACGCGTCGCGCGATGGGGTTGGTTTGCCCGCAACCACGGAAGACGAAATAGGCCGCTACAATTGCGCCACGTCTACATCATCTCATCCATCTCCTCGTCCTCGTCGAACTCGCCCTCCTCCTCTGCGGTAGCATCCTGGTACTGCTGGTACTCGGACACCAGGTCGTTCATGTTGGACTCGGCCTCCGTGAACTCCATCTCATCCATGCCCTCGCCCGTGTACCAGTGCAAGAAAGCCTTACGACGGAACATGGCCGTGAACTGTTCGGACACGCGCTTGAACATCTCCTGGATGGCGGTCGAGTTACCGATGAACGTCGTGGACATCTTGAGTCCCTTGGGCGGGATGTCACACACGCTAGCCTTGATGTTGTTGGGGATCCACTCGACGAAGTACGAAGAGTTCTTGTTCTGCACGTTCAGCATCTGCTCATCCACCTCCTTCGTGCTCATGCGTCCGCGGAACATGCACGAGCAAGTTAAATAACGGCCGTGGCGCGGGTCGGCGGCGCACATCATGTTCTTGGCGTCGAACTGCTGCTGGGTCAGCTCGGGCACCGTCAGGGCGCGGTACTGCTGCGAGCCGCGCGACGTGAGCGGCGCGAAGCCAATCATGAAGAAGTGCAGACGCGGGAACGGGATCAGGTTGACGGCCAGCTTACGCAGGTCCGAGTTGAGCTGGCCGGGAAACGCAGGCACGTGGTGATACCAGACATGGCGGCGCACACGAGGTGGTTCAGGTCGCCGTACGTGGGGGTGGTCAGCTTGAGCGTACGGAAGCAGATATCGTACAGAGCCTCGTTGTCCAGGCACATGACTTCATCGGCGTTCTCGACCAGCTGATGCACCGACAGCGTGGCGTTGTAGGGCTCCACGACCGTGTCCGAGACCTTGGGCGACGGGCACACCGAGTACGTGCACATGATACGGTCCGGGTACTCCTCGCGGATCTTGGAGATCAGAAGCGTGCCCATACCGGAGCCAGTGCCGCCACCCAGCGAGTGGGTGATCTGGAAGCCCTGCAGGCAGTCGCAGCTCTCGGCCTCCTTGCGGACGACGTCCAGCACCGAGTCGATGAGCTCGGCGCCTTCCGTGTAGTGTCCCTTGGCCCAGTTGTTACCGGCGCCCGTCTGGCCGAACACAAAGTTGTCCGGGCGGAAGAGCTGGCCGTAGGGGCCGGCGCGCACCGAGTCCATGGTGCCGGGCTCCAGGTCCATGAGGATGGCGCGCGGCACGTAGCGGCCGCCCGTGGCCTCGTTGTAGTACACGTTGATGCGCTCCAGCTGCAGGTCCGAGTCGCCGTGGTAGCTGCCCGTGGGGTCCACGCCGTGCTCGTCCGAGATGACCTCCCAGAACTTGGCTCCGATCTGGTTGCCGCACTGTCCGCCCTGGATGTGAACGAGCTCACGCATGGTAGTCGCTGGTCTGCAAAGGGGGACAAGGCGTTAGTCAGCGAAAGATCGCGCCAGACGGCGGAGACCCTCCCTCCCCCTTCCCCATCATGTTGCAGAGGGGGACCGAGGAGGGGGCCCATGCGGCGCCAGGCTCACCTGTTTGCTGCTGTACGGTCGACGAGGTGCTCCTGCGGCGGCTCTTGGCTGGCTGCGCGGGCTCTAAGGACTTTTGGCGAATGAAACTTTCTTGCTCGAGGCGCCGCCACGGAGTTTCGCGATGCTCGAAGGGACAGGCCAGAAATAGCGGGGGCCGTAAATTACGCGCTCCGCTTCCCGCGCGAACATACAAGCGGCAAGACCAACGGACAGAAACGCTGCGATCAGACCGTGCGAAGGAAAAGCCGTCGAAATCTGAAACCGCTGCAGCCGTGTGATTGGCTGCGCTGGACGGGCAGGACGGATGGCGTGGCGCAAAGCCGGTCGCTCATACTGGCCTCGAGGAGGGGTGTCTGCTCGCGGCCCTTTTATTTTGAACGTTTGAATACATTACGCCGAATCTTGGTATTTTTCGAAAGCCGTTTCCATTTGAAAAAGCGCGCGTAACGGCCGCCGCATCCAACAGGAAGGAAGCTGGGCGCTGCCAGCACTACTCTTGCAGCGCCCGCGTCATGAGCGCGGCGGCGTGTGCACTGCGTCGAGCGAGCGTGAAGCAGGCCGACCGTCGGCCGCGGATGGGGACGACAAGACCCTATACTGCTGGCCGTTGATTCAGTTGACGCTGCTATTTCGGTTCCTGGCGCAGACTATGCGATGGAGCAGCGAGAAGCAGCGCTGGCACGTGATGAAGTCCTCTCTGGCGGTGCTCTCACCGTCATTCGTCCGAGCGCAGAGACGAATGCTGGTAGTACTGTATAGCGCGACGTCGAGTCGATGATCGCAATGCTTTGCACCGCAAAAGTTGCCGGCAGGTGGAGTGGATCTGTGTGGCACAGTCACGGCAGACTGGGGGCCTGCGCGATCGCTTGCAGTGGAACAGCACTTTCAATCAAACATCCTTGGACCACGGGCATTGCTTCCGCAAGCGCTGTTGCCGCTCTTTTCGGTGGCTTTCTCGCGTCAAAGTGAAGCCATCTTGAATGCCCGCCCTTGATTGGCTGAAAGTCACGCCGTTTCTTCGTTGCCCATCATTCGCCAGATTGTCGAGATGCTGCGCAGCTTACTGCGTCGATCCGTGCCAAAGGCAGCGGCCTACTCCCGCCTCGCGGGTCTTCACCCGCTCAGAGCCTTCTCTTCCGCACTGCCGGACGGCTGGGAGGCCATCAAGCGCAGAAATGGTCAGGAAACAAGCTCCAACCCGTTTAGTTGTGATGACTGAGTAGTTTGAGTGCCATAGGCGACGTGGTGTACTACAACGCGGACCTGCGCAGGACGGTGCGCCATCTTCCTGGTGTAAAACCTCAGTCGGTTGCCCCCACAACATCTGCATCTACAGCAAAGGAAGTGGAGGCTGAGCAGTCGACGGCGGCCACGGTGCCACACCACGAGACCACCGGGAACGAAGTCTTCGTGCCCATTGACTTTGGCACGGCCATGTCCATTGAAGGCCACGACTCGCAAGTCGTGCATGTAAGAGAAGCTTGCACAGTCCGTTGTACTGCAATAATTAAGCCTGTATACCTCTGGTAGATCGAGCTGGAGCCTGACCAGTGCCTGCGTGCGGAAACGGGAGCCATGATTTACATGACGGACGGCGTCGAGATGGAGACGACGACTGCGGGTGGCATTGGTGAAGGAATGAAGAGGTGCGGAAGTTTCAGATGGAGAGCGATATAGTGTTGGCGAGCTTCTGACAATTGTACTGCAGAATGATGACCGGCGAAAACTTCTTCGTGTCGCGGTTCACTTACCACGGCGACAAGAAGGGCAAAATCGCCCTGGGCACCAGCTTCCCCAGCAAGATCGTCCACCTTCGCCTGAGTGATTTCATTGGGGAATCGATCATTTGCCAGAAGGGGCTTTCCTGTGCGGCTCGGACACTGTCAATATCGAAATGGTGGGGTACACTGGCCTTGACTTTGCGATCGATACTGACTCATTGTATCCTGCTCGTATAGGAGTTCGCCAAGAAATTCGGCGTTGGCTTTTTCGGAGGCGAAGGCTTCATTCTCCAGAGACTGACTGGAAGTGGCGACGTGCTTGTCCGTGCGTCTGGTTCACTGATTGAACGCGAGCTTCAGCCTGGCGAAGTTCTCCGCATTTCAAGCGGCTGCCTCGTCGCGTTTGAGCCGAGTGTGCACTACGACATCACCATGATGAAGGGCGCTAAGAATGTGCTTTTGGCGGTGAAGGGTTGTTCGTGACGACTCTTACTGGTCCCGGCAAAATATACCTGCAGAGTCTTCCGTTCGAGCGTGTGGTTGGAGAAATGGCTTCTCGCATTCCTCGCGGCGGACCGGGCGGCATGATGTTCCCGTTCATGATGGGCGGAGGTGGTGGTGACCAAGGAGCGAACGCCGGTGCGGCTGATGAGGCCGGTGGGGCTGTGGATGGTGGCGAGGACTTCGATGACACCAACACCCAGGACGACTGGGATGCCAAGGATGAAGATATCTATGGTGGAGGCGACGGGAACGACTCGCCCGATGACAGCTTCAATGACATGGATGGTGGTGCGGAGGAGTCCAGTGGCGGCGGTGTCATGGGATTTTTGACAGTCTCTTTGGAGACAACGACAACTAACAGTTAACTGTCGAAGTGCAGACAACAAGTATTTTGAAGCCACTTCAACTTGCCCGTTTTCTTTTAGTTGGTTTTTCCTATGTCGTCAAAAACTTGCTGGTGATGCGGCCGCGAGCCCTATAGTCGTCCAAAGTGTCGGTGTCAACATGGCGGAACTTGTTCGGTGCTCCTGTGCATCCGGGTGGTTCGATTCCAACTGCACAACACCAATATGTGCTTAATGGCCACACATTCCAAAGCGGTTGCTCGGTTGGTGATCCCGAGCCTAACCCGGTGCGAAATACTTCACTCACCGCCGCTAAACAAATCCAAAACTTGCTGCATTATCGTGATGATCTCAACGTAGCGCGTGTATCGGACAGCTTTCTCTGCGGGAATATTATTTGGAGACAAGGAGATATCGAGAGTGACAACGGCACCCACCGCGTTATCCGCACAAACTATGTGAACGTAACAAAGGTTGACGATGTGACTTGGCAGTATGGTAACTCAACCCCTGGGGAAGGTGTGTACGCGTGCTATAACGCTGGTGCCTGCGTGGCGCCGGATGAATGCGCTTGTGGTGATGGCTGGATTGGTATCGACTGTAATACGCCTTTATGTCGTTTTCTAGAGGCTGATGTCGATGCCTCCGTATCCTCTAGTTGCCGTAATGGCGGCGTTTGTGCCGACAAGGACCGATGCCGCTGCATCACGGTGAATTCGACTCTCAATGAGCAATATCCCACCGCCCCAGTCGGCAACACCGGCTACTTTGGATCAGATTGTGTGTTGCCAATCTGTGTCCAAGGGTTTTATATGTAGCGAGAATTTGTCTGCGTTTGTTCTGCTCGTACTTAATTGAGTGGACTTTGACGGTCGACGACTTTTGAAGATCAAACAGAAGAAGCGCCGCCCATGGCTTGTATCGGTGCCGTTCACGGCGACCTGGTGCCCGGCTCCGACGGTGTGCAGCAAGACGATGGCGAAATGAATGACGACAGCGGCGACGAAGTACCCTGCAACGACGGTGACCACGTTGGCGACGACCTTGATGATCAAGTGCACGAAGTGAAAAACAATGTTATCGCAGCAAAGACAGTGGACATGTACTGGCGAGGAATCAGCCGCTACTTGTCGTGGCTGTATCAAAACAAACGAAATGTGCTTAGCGATGCATTTCTTGCTTTGGTGCCAACTAGTAACCTGCAAAACGACGGAAACGTGGTGTCCCTGTCAAGCGACAGCATTTATCGTATCATCACTGGCAACCCATTGCTACCGCCCATTACATACGATTTGCATCGTGCTGAGGACTTTGAACAATTTCTCGTGTCGTTGAGAAACCAGAAAGGTGGAAAACCTGGAATGTCAGTGTACGATTCTTTGCGATCAAGTCTATTTCACTTATATCGTGGCTATGGACGCACAATGCCCGAAGATTTTGCTGCTGACTTAACACTGTTCTTCAAAGGCTTGAAACGCACCGTAGCTCGTCGAAGTCACGCATCTGGTCAGAAACTTACCGAAGGAAAGGAGCCGTTGTCATTTTCCGTGTTGAAATTGTTGTGCTTGGCAATGATGAAGCATCATACCGACGAGTATACATTCGCTCATACTTTCCTACTTATTAGCTGGAATTTAATGTGTCGAGCTGGCAGTACTGTTGGAATTCACGCTGGCCACATGAGGTGGGATGGTGACGCTATTGCTATTGTATTTGGTCACATGAAAAATGATCAGGAAGGGACGCGACCTCGAGACGCTCGGCATGTATATGCCAATCCGTTCATGCCGGAAATTTGCCCTGTGCTGTCGCTAGCAGTGTACGCAGCGGTATGTGGTTTGTCAAACTCGTTGCTGTTCCCTGGTCAAAACCAATACAATCGATTTTCCAAGATATTAAAGCGTATCATGGTTGAACGAGACGTGAAAGTTTTGCTAGAGAGTGAAGGCTTAAGGCCTGACGAGATTGGGACCCATTCAGCTCGCAAAGGTTCTGCTACATACGTTTCCTCATGCTCAAACGGCGGTCCATCCGCTGCTGCGATTTGTATCCGAGCGGGATGGACGCTTCCTGGAGTACAAAATACATATATTCGCTACGAAGCCGCTGGAGATAGAATTGTGGGTCGGTATGCAGCGGGCTTACCATTTGGGCAAGCCGGCTTTGCTAGTTTACCTCCTTTTTCGAGGATTGCGACGATGAAATACGTCGAGGTATTGAATTGTGTTTTCCAAAGATGCCGAGTCATTTGATTCCTGCCGGGAGTTTTTCCTTGCATCGCTGGTGTATCATCACAATTTTCTTACTGCAACACTTCCTGGCAAGCACTCACTGCATCAAAATGCATTGTTCGGAAACACGAGACTTGTAAATCGGTTGAAAGCCCGGGTAAACTGTCGAATTGCTACACCGACCGATCGGATTAGACCCACGGGTGCTCCTCCACATGTACATTTGTTGGTGGCGCTGCAGCATCAAGCTGATCAATTAGAAAAATTGACGCTTTCAGTGAATGCGCTGGCCCCTACTGTCGTTGCCTTGATGCAAACAGAACTGGCGGCTTATCACGGCTCAATTTCGCCTGCAACGCTGGATGCTAGTATATCCCGCGCACTTCGTAACACTGGGATCACCGCGCTGATACAGCACGTTCAAGGAGTCTCGTTGCCGCAAGAACATGTCAATCACCAGGAACAACAACAACCCGACCACTCCAATGATCGGCAAAATGCTGATCCTAATGCGTCCTTAGTCACGAGTCTGAATCTGAACAATTCGCGTCTTACTCGCGTGCCAGCCGACTTCGAGATCCCAAGCATGACCTTGGAGTGCGCTTGGGAGCACTGGTGCTGCGGAGACCCGAATCAGCGCTTTGGTCCGTACCGATTTTTACAATGGCAAGATCTATCTAACAGCAAAAAGCGCAAGCGATTGTTCCATTATCGCTGCATGATGATGGAAATCCAATGCAAAATCGCGAAGACTAGCTGGATCGAGCGGCCTACCATCACCGAGGCTCGCAATATGCTGATGATAGCCCTGCTTCAACTTCCTATCAGTACTGTTACGGCCAAACATCGAGAGCGCCGCACGAGTCTGCTCAAATGGTCTACAGCCCGGCAAGAAATACGACGCAATCGTCGCCAAACAAGCGTTAGTGTAGGTGTAGCTAGCGGCATGCCACGCCTGCAAACAGTTGCTAATCATTGAGTGCTTTGATTTACCTCCTACCTTCGTCTTCTTGTCAGCAACACTCGTCGTGGACTACAACACGCTAACAAGTATGGTGTTGACTTGTGTAGGTGGCGGTAGTTTTTGTCTGCGTCAGACGCAGACAAATTCACAAAGAGGCCGGGCAGTCGCCGGGAATAGCAGCAGTTGTATCGGAAAGCCACCAGCCGACTTGTGATTTTGTCTGCGCCAAACGCAGAAGATAACGCAGAAGTTTCGATACAAAAGCCGACTGCGGCGCATACATATTCAAGAGAATTCGATCCGCTCTGCCATGCGAATGTCGTTGCTAACAACCTCAATCTCACGTCTGGAAACGTTACTGCCATCGCTAACGCCGCCAATAGCATCGTCAACAGTGGCGACGGTTGCTACCGATGCAAGCACGGGGGACTCTGTGTTGCCCCGGACGTCTGCGCCTGTGCTGAAGGCTGGACAGGGTTCGACTGCGCCACCCCAATCTGCGAGATATCCCAAGCCGCCACGGATTCGATTCGCCCAACACTTTTCACTGTCGATGACAACAAAGTCGAAGCGTTTCGCAAGGTGGGGTCAAGAGACTTCCAACGGGGCTCTGGTTGACTGCACTCGTTTCATGAAGGCACGATGCGGTGCTGGTGTGGCCGCCAGGCACTGCGTGTGTCGGCGTCCCGCCTTTCGTCACCGCCTCCTTCAGATTTGTTGCAATTCAGGCTGAACTTTTGCCGGTGCGGAACCCCCGTTTTCGCGCTGCACTGATCGTCCGGCTCACTTCGCTTGCAAGCGATGAATGACCGTGCACGAGGCCCCGCTGTCCGACCTCCCGAGCTCAACCGTGCCGAACTTTCCAGCGGCGACAGGATGCTAACACGGTTGCTGCCCGTTAAACGCCCCGCACGTGCAGCTCGCACAGCTCTTCCCCAGTCCGTCCGGCGCGAAATTGCGTCGTGGTGGGGCGGCTGGCCGCGACAGCGGCGCAATCCTATCAGCAGGATGAGAAATGCTTGGCGTCGGAACGACGACGCTCATGGGTTTCCTCGCATTTCCGCACAAAGGTACCTTAATAATATCCATTTACTAAGCTATTATATTCTAGCTTCTATCATCTACATCTACACGGACCGGAACGCGCTGTGGCCGACTACATATGGAGAGGCTGCTGCTGCGACGGCCTCGAGACTGCTCTCCTCCGAGATGCGAAAGTGCTGCGTGCACAATCCCTTCCGTCGAGCCTTCTTCTCGCATCCAGTCATGGAGCAGATCTTGCCGCCGCCATGCTTGATACAGAAGCCGTTGCCGCGGTCCTTGGACGAGCAGCCCTCTTCCTTGCAGAGCCGCTTGCCGCCGTGGCTGTGGCACAGGTTGTTGCGCTGCGAGACACGCTCGCAGCCTTCAATCTTGCAGTACTTGGAGGCTCGACTGCGGTGCGTGCCCGAGCTGGGCGAGGCGCGCGCCTTGGTCGGGTACATGGTGGCCGTCTGCATGGGCGAGGCGTCGGCCCACGAGCGCTTCTTGCTCGGGAACGAGGGCCCCATGGACGAGCCCATGGGCGGGTAGGCCGGCGACGACTGCGCCATGTGAGCAAAGGGCGACACACCCGGAACTGCGGCCCTGCCTGCACCACGGGCAGCACGCGCTTGGCCATGGTGGGGCTGATCATGGTGCGCAGCGCCGGCATGGCGTGAGTGTGGTCGCGCTGCGGCGACGGCACGGGCGAGGAGGCGGGCGAGCCCGTCTGCATCTGCTTGAGCAGACCTTCGAGCGACGGCAGCTTGTTGGGGTTGATGCTCAGGTTGAGCGCGGGCTGGTAGGCGGCGGCGGCGGGCGAGGACGGCGACAGCTGCGCCTGTGTCTGCGCTTGCCGCTGCTGCTGCTGCTGGAACTCTTGCTGCTGGTGCAGCTCAGCGGCGGCGAACAGCGTGAGCGGCGCGTAGTCGGCCAGCGACTGCTGGCTGCGCGGCGCGTGGAAGGCCGGCGCCAGGAAGGGCTGCGCGGCGTCCACGGGCCCGGCAAAAGCGGGCGACGAGGTGGTCATCTTGCGGGGCTGCTTGCGGTTGAAAGGGCTTGTCGCCGGCACGGCAGATTCTGAAATGACCGGTTGCACGGACTTTTGCATGGCGTATTCTGAAGCCGTGCTAAAGCAAGCTGATGGGTGTCCGGCCCTGTGCCGTATGCGGTGCGAAAACATTCCGCCGGCGTTTACGCCAGGGCGGTAGACCGCGGCCCGTCTGCGCCCACCGCCGAATTAGCGCTAAAACGGAGGCTAAAACCGCAGCTGCCGATCCGGGGACACGCCGGCGATTGCGAGCGCGCCTGCGGAGCGTTGGTCGCGAGTCCTGCTCCTGCTGCTGACGCCGCTGATGGCACGTCGAGCATTGCCCCGGGAAGCGCCCGCAATACGGCAGCTCTCGAAGCGCACTCATCAGCTGGTGGCTCCGAATTGTGATGGCGGCACCACGCCGCGACTACCGGAGACGTCCCACCGCGACGCTTGATTGCGTTTCGGGCCAGGACGCGAGATTGCGCGCTGCTCCGCGGCCGCCGCAAGCGCCGGCAGGACCGCAATAGCACCCTGGAGAGATCATGGCTATCGGACTGGACAGCAAGGCCATGGATCTGCAGCGAGCACATCCTGCCGTCGCCTTCGCCCACGCCAGCGAGCAGGAACTGCCACGAAGGACATCGCGCGCCAAGCGGTGCTGCGACACGACATCAAGGTCCACAATCAACGAAGCCCTACCCCTGGTGACGCGATTACGCTGCAATTTTGATGGCGCGCATTCCCGCACAAATGGGGCGGCTATGCAGCGCGGATAGGGCTGATTGCGCACCGCACTTGACTGACTGGCGGGCCGTACCGCACGCACGTGGTCCACACAACCGGACCGTGGGGCAGCACAAAACAGTGTTGTGTGCAGCTCGGCTACGCTGCTGTCTCCCGACGCTGCTGGTCGGCTTTGCCTGCTCCCCGCTTCGTCTCCGCCGCCGCGACGCATCCTGTACCCGCTCGCGAGTGGATTCTCGGCTCGGCTTCAGAGTGGAGTAATCGCCATAGAATTAGCCTCCGAATTAGCGACAGGGCTAGGGCGCGTAGTGCGTCGACCGCGATGTCGCTGCAATTGCAATCACTCTGGTGCCGAGGATAGCCTGGACAATGGAGCTCTGGGCGCTGCAGCAGATAATGTACGTTGGCGGTGTTGCGCCCAAGTGCCTGCCGCCACTGCATTTGCAGCGGAGCGGAGCCCAACGCGTCTTGTTTGACGAGCGGCGCCGCACCATCACTCGCGCTGGGTTGTCCCGCATCGCGCGTACCGTACCTTGAAGATGGGCATGATTACGTTCGCCACGCTGTCGGACCATTTACGACAGTATAATAATGGGGGCATTAGTCAGAGGGGGCATGAGGCGATTTCCTTTTATTGACCCTCTCTTTAATATCTTATCTGCACAATGCCACTTGCTTTTAGGATCTAGAGCGTTTTAGAGTTAGAACCTATGCAAACGGCGCCCGCAATCATGTGTACCGACAGTGTACCAATTTTACATGCGACCATCGAAAAGCAAGGTACCGATGATCCCTTCGCTTTGATAACTATCTCCGCGCAAGCAATACCGGTACACCAAAGAGCAGTCCATTGCCAGTCGGCTTTTCCATTGAACACAGAGTCATTGATAATGCATTCGACCCAATTCACAACTAGTAACGGCAAAGGCTTCGTATACAGACCTGAGACAGACAACGTCTGCTTTACCCCACGAGTCCGTGTGTGTCATACTGTCTCCATGACACATGGCTAGATGGCATTTCTATTATGTTTATTTCTTACGTAATACAATATGTGTACGTTGACAACAAAGAGTGATCTCAAGTGTTTTTAAATATGTACTTTGTATGAAGCACGTCGATCACTTTCAATTTTACACTGCACTACTCAAGAGATACAATGTGTTTTACGGCATGCTTATTCGTGAAATTGACACGTCCTTGTTTGCCATTTGCACACGGTTTCACAAATTGAACAACTTTAGATATTGGTGGGAGGTTAGTATTTCTCAAAGGAATGCTACGAATCGATGTATGTCAAATTTTATTTTGTACTATAAACCGTTTACATGTTTCGGAGGGCGTAGCATAGGTATTTGTACCGCAATAAAGACATTACTCAAATTGTATTGTTTCTAGTCGTGTCCACAGCTTCACCGCTTGTAGCGTCTCCACGCGTATGACAAAATACACAGAATTGCACAAAATTTCATGTATGATAGGTACTTAGAAGTAGTGGTGAATTAAACCCGAAAGAGTCATCACGCACTACGGCAAAAGCGTAGTCAATACCACCCATCTATTCACAACCAGTTTCTATGAATTGCAAAATTGCTCCGAGCTCCAGCCTATCAGACAGAGAGCTCTTCGCCACCACTTCCAGACTGCACAGGGCACCAAGCCGTGGCCACCGGCCACGCATAGAGCTCTATCCCGCCGACCCCATACCAGCAGAGCCCCACGCGTCGACCGCCAGCGTCGTAGAGAATTCAAGCCGCTGCTGCTTGTATCAAACCCGAAGGCCCCAGATTCGCGCCGCGGGTGGGAACATGCCAAAGATTTCGGCATGGACAGAAGCTGAGGTCGTGTACCTCTATACAGCATATACGAATACGTCAGAGAACGGCGCGACTGGGACAGATCAGTCGTCGTTGTCGTTTTGGGATCATTTGTGTGAAGCGTTTGCGCTCCTTTCCGTCACTTCAGCTCCATCTCGCAACGCTGTAGCAGTCGGTGTAGCCGAGTTTGAGACGATATGCCCCACAAGCACGGAATTCCTGCTATTTCTTTGCCAACAGCGTGTAGTTCTCGGTATTTTTCCATTTGCATCTTTCTTGTAGTTCTGTCCTGACGATCTTGCTCAGGCGATAGTCTGTTATAACTTCAAAAGTCTCAATATCAAACACCGGCTCGGTATGAATAAATCGCAGGCGTCTGAAATTGTCGATTATCCACTTAAGATGGATAATTTCATGCTCGATTAGTCGGTCATGTCCTACTATCCGACGGTAGTAAATGACATGGCGATAAGGAAGAAGTCGCATGGTGTAGACATACATGAGCAAGTCCACGCCGTAGGATTCATAGTGTACTATTTCGCAATGTCTACCTGCTGATCGTTCACATGCTCGAACTGCAAACCTACGTGAGGCGGCAGCGGGTAGTACCAATACCTAGTCGTCGATGATATCGCAAGCTCGTTTTGCTGTTGACAGCTCAACTGCGCGACGCGAAACCAATTTTCGTCGTAGTTGATGTCGATCATTTGTCCCACACGATTAAACTGCGCGTGCGGTGCTATCTCTTGAACAGTTTGCCAAAATACCACAGACACAACACAATCGTTGAGTGTCGTGGAGGTATCCACCAGTCTTTTAGTTTTTGCCAACTGGACTTGAGCCTGGGAGTACAACAACTAATTAGATCGCACTTGCGAACAGAACGCAACGAAGTGAAAGCCCCCACCTGTTGTTTGTGTGATTACCAAGGTGCGGTACATTTCCGCGGTCTATCGAGCTCCATCTGTGCTTGCAAGGTGGCAAACCAAGCCGCAAGTTTTCGGTCATCGTGTAGGATCAATTTCGTGGTAGTCTACACGTGATTATATATCTGCCCGTCGGGGCACTAACAAGTAAACTAATCAAGAGAGGTGTACCATTCTGAAAAGAATCCAAGCCGTATTCGGCTTTTGGCAATTTTCATTACAGGCATGACTACGTGAAAAATGGCACAACAATAACCTGGTCAATGATAATTCCTCCTCCAGAACAGCTATCTCAGTGAAGTCCTTGCCGCCAATGATCTCTGACGATCGCGCAAAACCAGTGTAGCTTCTTTGAAAATGACGTATAGCTTTTCGAAGCGTTGGTTTCCGTTCATTTTCAACTAAGGCATGCTGAATTCATTGAAAACCAAACGACGCATTAGAAATGACAATTAGAAACACGATTAGCTGTAGTACCTGAACGTTTGTCTTTTACCACAAGCACCGTGTATCATGAAAAATAACAAGTTGTAGTGGGCCGAGTTCGTCTTGTAAGTTGCATTAATGAGAAACACCCCAGGAAAACTAGCAAACATGCGACGCATGTGACTTGTCTGGATAACGATGCAATCCATAACGTCCTTTCAAAGCGTTTATGTCAGTGATGAAATAAAAGAAATTAAGCGATAATCTACGAACCCGTGTTGAGTAGACCCTGGCAATATTCCCATCAGCTTTTGTAAAGTCGTTCAGGAAAGCTGTGACGCGCTCATCAACAGTCGGGAAGGTGTTCCGACTCTTTTTGCAGTCAAGTGACTAGATTATGGATGTATTTCGTGGTTGGTTCAGTCGTTATATTTTCAGGACATACTACAGGATACGCTTGCGGTTCGCACCAGCACGTCCTAGCGTTCGAACTGTTGAAATGCCCTCGTTGTCAACAACTCGGCGGTACACATGATAGGTCCTGAAAATATCGTCATGAACTGCATGATTGTGGATAGTTACTTGCTCCGTTATCCAATCTGTACGTGTGAGTTTAACGCAAAGAATGAGATTCGGGTTAATAGATTTACACGAATAAATTCAGGAGTTAGATCCAAGTACAGGTGACGCCAGAACACAATTAAAACCGATTGAGAAGGTGATTTGATCAAGGAGGCGGAGCCAAGTGGAGGTAACCCAGATCATCAAGTGGAACCGGAACAGATCTTATTTGGCACACTAAGAGGTGAATAATTGATGGATTCATGCCAAGGCGGCCAGATCTCCAAGTGGTAGGTGTGGGCTTGGCAACCAGGTGACAATAGCCAGTTGCATATATAGAGTATACGGAAGATAGGTTTTGGGATGGTATCATATAGTCCCACTCGTAAGTTACTTTTAAGTGTAACCTATTAAAGTAACTTACGAGTGGGGCTATATGTGTAAACTATTAAAGTACATAGTACCTTCCGACCATTCGGTACCACCGGAACTACATTGGCCTAGTCAAGCTTCGCCAATATCACTTAGGATCAAGCATTACTCGGGTGATCTGGGTAGCATACCGGCCAGACTCGCAGCTTATAACCACGTGTACCATGCAGGGATGCAATGTCTACTACTTGATACATTGATCCTCAATCCCCTCCCTATTCCGAAAAATCACGCTTCTGGAAACGTCAAATAAGAAACATGAAGTCAACACACTCATAAAGGGTACTGCGATCTTAGTTTCATTATCGGTCTCCAAATTCACGCTTAAGATACGAAACTACCAATATAAAAATATCCAAGTACGCAGAGCGAAGAATACAACGCTCCCTCTCCCCCACCAAGCCAATTGGTCTTGACTTATCAACAATTTTCGAAGCACCCAAAACACGATATCGAGTCCGCCAACTGATACACATGATGCGCGCAATTTCAGCCGTCCACGGGTACCAGAGCACCCTTCCATTAATGGGTGTATGAGGGTAGTAGAATTTCGGCAAATCCCACTACACCACACAACCTTAGGATCTTCTTTAAAGCAACTTCTTCTTTGACACCGGCGTCTCTTATTGTGGCGGACGGTGATCGAATAGGTCAGGTAGCACTCCCCGTCATCCTTCGTTTCGTTTCGTCGCTTAAAATTGACTTGTAGCTAATAACAATGCTATATACTTGTCCTGTCGCTCATCGCTTTACCGACCGAAAGCTTGGCGCTATGAGGTCTCCTATAGTCCCCACGGCGTCTTCTTTGTCATCCTTAGACGAGAAGTGACTCACGGCGAAGATCTGACGAATGGACGGGTGTGTCGGGCTGACCTGTGTTGATTTGAAACTTTTCAAAGTGCCACAGCAGCTTGAGTACAAATTCCAAACTGAGATTATGGCGGCCTTTCAAGACGTTCCCGAAGGAGGCCGTTCTTATGAACCTACAAATTTATCGCCACTGAACCAACCCGGGTTGCTTCTGGCACCATCAAGAACAGGTGTGGGAGAATGTGTGCACTGTTGTCAGGCTCCTCTTCGAGTTCACACCGTCACGCAGCGACAAGTGGCACGAGATGAGCTCAACCACACGCTGTACCTAACTTTCTTGTGGAGACAGAATGTACCGCCGCTAATCATGTACAGGTGCAGGAGAATCAAGTGGTGGCGGTGTCATGCCAACGACTATAAAATGGCACCAAGTATTTTGAAGCCACTTTTTACTTAAGTTGCTTTTTCTTATGTTGCCTAAAACTTGCCGTTTGGCACACTTCTGTATCGGGTGAAGGCAGCCGATCTTCCGGCGTCCTCCACGCTCTGTGTGCGGGCCCAGCGGGGCATCTACGCGTGTCTAGAGCTTCCCCGCCTCTCATCTACCTGCCACTCACACCTTCCCTGCAGCTCGCCCCTGGTAGCCTCTACAGCAGCCAAGAACTGCCGCTCTTCCTATGGCGGACGACGACAACGCCTCGGTGCGCGTGGCCGTGCGCATCCGGCCGCTCATCGGCCGTGAGAAGGTGGAGCGCTGCGACGAGTGCGTGTCCGTGCTGGAGGAGGAGAACCAGATCGTCATGGGCAAGAACCGCGCCTTCACCTACGACTATGTGTTCGGCAAGTACGCGCAGCAGAGCGACATCTGGCGCTGCGTGGATCCGCTCATCAAGGCCACGTTCGATGGCTACAACTCGACCATCTTCGCCTACGGCCAGACCGGCTCGGGCAAGACGTACACCATGGGCAGCGGCAGCTCTGTGCACATTCCTCCCGAGGACTACGGCATCATCCCGCGCGTCATCAGCTACATGTTTGACCAGATCGATAGCAAAATCCAGGACAAGCCGCACTACAAGGCAGAACTGAACATTAGGTTTCTGGAGATTTATGGCGAGGAGATCCACGATCTGCTCGTGACTTTGGGGACTCCACTGGAGAGAGCAAAGTGAGTTTACGAGAAGCAGAGAACGGAGAAGTGCAAGTGACTGGAGCCTCGGAAGTGCGGGTGGTGGATGGAGATGAGTGTATGCGGCTGTTGGAACGCGGGACGTTGTGTCGGACGACAGGGAGTACGCTGATGAACGCGCATTCGAGTCGATCACACGCTATTTTCACGGTCACGATGGTGCAGCATGTTCCTATAGGTGATGCGCCTGCTGACGGCATGGAAATGGCGGATGGCGACTATGAAACGAGGAGCTCGTATTTCAATTTCGTTGATCTAGCTGGCTCGGAGAGACAGAAGCGAACGCAAGCTGAAGGCAAACGACTGAAAGAAGGCATTGACATTAACAAGGGGCTGCTAGCACTGGGAAATGTCATTAGTGCTCTAGGTGACGACAAGAAGCGCGGAAAGGTCCATGTCCCGTATCGTGATTCCAAGCTGACGCGCATGCTGCAGGACTCGTTGGGTGGTAACAGCAGGACGCTTATGCTGACATGCGTGAGCCCTGCGGATGTCAACTTTGAGGAAACGTTGAATGCTTTAAAATATGCCAACCGAGCACGGAACATCCAAAACAAGCCCGTGGTGAATCGCGACGAGGCATCTGCGCTAACCATGGAACTGCGTCGTCAAGTACAAGCACTTCAAATGGAAGTGCACCGCCTGCGCAACCCGGGGCTGTCCGAAAGCGAGCTGAAGATGGCCACAGTGGGGACCGATCTCATTGGAATGGCCAGCGACTTCGATTCTTTCGGGAATCTTCGTACGCGTGCAGAGAATGCTGAAAGCGAGGTCGCGCGCTTGACTGCTGAGCTAAAGCGCGGCAAAACGCAGCTAGACCATTTGAAGGAGGAAATGATTGCTGCCCAAGCCGAGCGGGATTACTTGCGGTTATGCGTCGAGGAAAGCGCAGGTGGGAATTCAGCAACCCCTGAAGAGAAGGAATCGAAATCCAACGTCTTGAAGGATCAACTCCGAACGATATGCGATTTGCAAGAGAAACTGCGAGCTGTTGAGCGAGACCGTGACAACGCCATGATGAATTTCCCGGGGCCTTCCATTCGGAACAGTGGGAACAGTAGCTCCCGTCCCGCAACTGCGCCTCCATTCACGTTACCCACTTTTGCTGAGGTTGACACGAAAATGGGGACTGAATTACTTGAAAAAGCAGAAAAGGAAATCGAAAAGGAGACTGCGCTGCTTAACAAACTCAAAGAGGGAGAAAATGGCGACGACGCTGGAAACGAAAGTGGTGGAAGCGGGGCGGATGGGAACAACTCAGCTGACGACATGGACATCGAAGAAGAAACCGAGGAAGAAGCCGATCGTATGCGGGTGTTCGAGAAGCGCCAACGCCACCTGGGCGAGTCAGTACAGGATCTTGCTCATGATATTTCGTTAAAGGAACAGCTCGTGCAGAATATTCGCCAGGCGCAGGAAAACTATGAGCGTATGAAAACGTTTTACGAACAGAAGATGGCACAGATGGTGGAAGAAGTGCGGACTGCTCAAGTCGATCGCGACCACTTAGTTGAAGAGATTCATCAGATTGAGCAAAAGGTTCAGACTGAAGGCGATTCGTCAGGCGGAAATGGGCGTCTGTCAAAGCTGTCTCGGGAACTGAAGGCGAAGGAGGACGAGTTGCAAGCTCTACGCAAGAAACAGAACGAGATGAACCGCTTCATGAACCAGAAAAAGAAGAACGAAATGCAGCTGCGTGTTCTCAACTCGGAAATCACAAATATGAAGCGCCAAAAGGTTGACTTGGTCAAGAAAATGCACGAGGAGAGGAAGAGGTACGAAGACGAAGCCAAACAGCGCAGGCGTGAGATTATGAGTCTGAAGCGCAGCCAGCAGCGCGACAAGCAGCAGATTTTGCGCTTGGGGACGCAGAAGGATGCCCAGGAACGCGTTTTAAAGCGCAAGATGGAGGAAGTGACGGCAGCAAAGCAGCGGCTAAAACACCAACAGCAGCTGACTGCCCAAGCCCGAAAAATGAACGCTGCGCACGGTCGAAAGAAGAGCGCGGGAGCTAACCGCACTGATCGCGACACCAAGTGGCTCTCTGAAGAGGTGAAGAAGCGCGCAGAAGAACAGCAAAAGCTTGAGCAACTGCAAAAAGAAAGAGAGATGGTTGCAAAGCAAATGGAGGATCTTTATAAGCAGCGCGACAAGCTAGAAAAAGAGGTAAAGAGCTCGATCCCGTCCACGTCCAACATCCGCGATGTGTTGACCTCGCCGATGCAAAACTCTCCTCTTGGCCGACGTGCTAGTGGACGGAAAGAGAAGCTTACGCCAGCCGAAGAGCAACTGCTCTATGATCTGGAGGAGCGCATTGAAGCCTGCCAAGCTCAGTTGGAGTACAAGGAAGAAAAGATCTCGGAGATTGCTGACGATGCGCAAACGGTTGGCAGCGCCAATGCGCTGGCAAAGATCGAGACGACCCAGTCGCTACCAGAAGCAAGGACGCTCCTGAAAATGCTCTTTGGCATGGCAGTTGACGTTAAGAAACAGGATCAGCGGAAAGAACAGGAACTGGCAAAGCAGCAGGTGGAAATGGCGGATCTTGCGCGCCATCTCGAGCAAGAACGAGAGAAGACGATGCAGATTAAGCAGAGCTACGAAGAATCTCTACAGCGCGTGGTGAACGGCGGGTCGTCAGGTGATGGAGCCACACCCGAACAAGAGCCACTAGACGAACGAAGTCGCATTCTACTCTCTGTCTCTGAAGAACGGAACGCTGTCTTGAGAAAGAAGTGCGAGGAACTGGAAAGAGTCTCCCACAGCATGGACCAAGAAAAGCAAGCTATTGCGGCCGAGTTAGAACAGCAGCAACTAGACCTTGCGGCCAGTAGAGATCGTGTCCAGTATCTAGAGTCGCAGTTAACAAGACTGACTGCGTTGGTGCAGGGAGGCGATCAACCGACAGACCGCCCACGGATCACCACCTCGTCGGCAGCAACACGTAAACCTGATGCAGTAGCATCACGGCAGACACCGACCGGCCCAGCTTCATGGGCTAACGAATTTGTTGACGACGATGAAGATATGGGCAGTGATGGACACGAAGGCGACCATGCGCACGACGACGATGTTCCCATGAGGAGCGACGAAGAAGAGAACGATCATGCCACTCGGTCAGTTGGGCAGGATCGCCGTCGCTTTAGAATGGAGTTGGATGGCATGAGTAGCAACGCAGAGTTCTCGTCCGTGTCGTCCCAGAAGGGACGGATTTCGCCGAATGCGCGGCACGACGGGCATGAGCACGACGACGGGGACGATGACGCCAATAAAGAGGACGCCATGGGCAGCGACGATTCCGCGTCTACCGGAACAGCAACCAAATCGATCTTCTCACGGCTTTCCAACCCCACAAACTTCACGGGTATTCACAAGAACCGAGTGCGAGAGAGTGCGTCGAAACGTGAAATCCTGCAAAGTCGCTCGGAGCGGAATCGCTCGAGACGACTGAAGGACAAAGGCCAGCTCAAGCCGTCGCGATCGTCGAGTACCCCGACGGAGCAGTTTTTGGGGACACCTTCCGGACTCAAGAACCCGCCGTCGTTTAAGAGCAACTCTGTGTTAGAGGTGCTTGCCAACATGAAGCGTGAGAACGAGTCCGAGCAGTACGTGAGCTCTTCGGGCTTGAGGCCGCCGATGTCCTACGTCACGACGGACCGCCCCCGCGATTACAACAGCGACGATAATTTGAACGATGGATTCGGTACGGCTCCACCTCCAGCGCCTGTTGGGGACGTGTACACTCGTCTTGCAGGCCAATACACTGCGTCTGCGAAAAGCAAACGACAGCACGCACCGGAATCTGCGCACTCGGAGCAGCCTGGAGATGCTGTGGACGAAGATGCGTATGGTATGGACCAGCATGGAGCTGAGGACGCCAACTACTCTGGCAACGAAGACGAGTTTACACCCGACTACGACCCGCTTCTAGGTGGCGAGAGCCTCCTCAAACAGGTTCACGACGACTACCGAGAGCGTTTAAACCAGCTCAACGCCGGGAACAAGACCACCGACTAAATCACGGAGAGATTGGACCCACCTCAGTACACGACCGTGTGCTTCATTCACACAACGGCAAAGAAAGTAAAGGAGAACAGAGCACGTGCGTAACCAAATAAAAATCAATTGATGCTCTGGAGAATCAATGACAGAAATACATAAGCTGTCATGCAAACGCTTTGCCTACTTCCAGATACGCGCCAGGAAATAAAGCGAGCGGCCACCTCACACACGGTCCAGGATCTCTTGCTTGACGGAGAGATACTGTTGGTATGTGAGCTTGTGGATGGAGCTGCGGTAGCGAGTGACCTTGACCGACTTGAGCATGTCCTCACTGACTGTACGGCGGTAGCCGGACTTCCTCATGAGCGACGTGATCGTCTCGAGGTGGTCCCAGCCCTGTTCTCGAGCGACCTGGGGCAGGTAAGTGGCGCTGTAAGGAGTACCACGAGAGTCGGTGAAGTCGATGATGATCCCGTGCGTGCCAATCTGCCACAAGACACACACAATGAGAACGATAGACAACAGTATCTACAGGTCGTAGCGCACCTCCCAGTCATCGTAGCTGTCGGCGTCCTGGTAGTCGATGAGCAGCGACACGGAGCAGTGCAGACGCTGCATCTCCTGCGGCGCGATGGGATCGAAGCGGTGGTCGCGCAGCGCGCTCTTGAAGGTGAAGTCCCGCAGGTTGCGCAGCCTCGTGGGTGCTAGCGTGCCGATGCAGCCACGCAGCCGCGTAGCGCCCTGCTCCTCGATCTCCCACGTCACGAACAGCGGACTGGCGTATTCACGAAAAGGTTTTCAGAGAAAATCTTTGGCTCAAAGCCGCGGTAGGCGCAACGACAGCTATACGTACTATTCCTGCTGCACGTCGAAGCAGGGCGTGGGCTCGACGCCGCCGTCGAAGTGCGACTGCAGCGTGTCGAAGCAGAAGACGACCATCGCAGCGCTCGCCATCGTGGCTCGAGAACAGGAAGAAGGAAAGATTGCGACTCGCAATTTGCCCCAATCAGCGTGCTGCAATTTCAAGTGCACTTCCGACTTGGTGTTGGCGTTGGCCTTGGTAGGCAGCGGAAACGAACGCAGCGCAATGGATAGCAAAGTGCATTGCTTCAGACGACAATCAACGTGACTGTCGTAGCGAGAAATACACGACAAGAGCCTCTGCATGCTCGATAGCATCGTCGCAAAGCGAAACGACGGCCGGCAGTCAGCCAAGACAGAGAAACATCGCATCGTTTTCAATCCCAAATAGCTGAAGAACGAACTACGATGGTGTAGTACTGGAACTCGGGACGGTTGGCGTCTTGGCGCCTTGGCGCCTTCACCAAACCAATTTTTGATGGTCGTAAGCGATGACCGATGGTCGTAACTGAACTACCGCCGGCGCTTGTGGCAGCATGCACTTCCGCAACGATAGTCTCCCGTGTCGTTCACGGCACGGACTTGTTCCGCTTGAACCGTTAGGCCAGACGACTCGATAAGTCTCCATTGCAACAATACCAACTCACGTCTTGTAGAGAGCGCAGCTTGGTGATGTTCGACGCTGGAGGCGTTGCATGTTCGTATCCAGCGCACTCACTTGATTCTTTTGCGCGGAAGAAATCGTTGACTCACCCCGGCACCGCCTGCGATCTGCCGCTGGGCATCCGGTTCGAAGCGGACCGGATGGATAGGAGCAGGAGCCTGCTTGAGCTGGGCACATGTTGCCTTTGACGGGCAAATGTATAGCTTGGCGTTGACGGCGAGCGTCTTGCCATCGGGGCGATCCCATACGGCATTAGCGCCTAGTTTACGGCCGTCACAGCAGTCACGCTTCAATCACCACCGAGGGAATGCCGGCCTGTCGTGCGTGACTCAGCTATGGTGACGAGCCTCTGCGGGGTCGACATGGGGACCGATGGCCTCTGTTGACGAGATGAGACGCTCGTCTGCAAAATGTGACTTCGACACGAACTAGACGGAGTGGGGGTGCAAGCTCTACGGTGGCATTTTGGGGGTTAAAATACTAAATAGTGGCGACGTGCCTCAGTCCTGTCGGGCTCCGTGCCGGATGCACACGCCGCGGCGCACTGCGCCCTTGTTGCAGCCAGCTTCTCGGCACCGGCGGCCTCCTCCGTGCGAGACACAGAGATGGCCACCGACGGCGGATTTACTGCAGCCGCTGATCTCGCACCTCCGGCCGCCTCCATGCGCGATGCAGCGGCCTCCTTTCAGTGCCGTCTTAGCGCAGAGCGGCGCGCTGCAGCGCTTGCCGCCGCCGTGGGCAGAGCACAAGCCCCGGCAAGAGCCGACTTGGAACAGCCTTCCTCGCGGCAGCGCTTGCCACCGCCGTGCGCGATACAACAACCGCCTTCCTTGGCGCTCTTGACACAGCCTTCGTGCCGACAGCGGCGGCCGCCGCCGTGGGAAATGCAGAAGCCGCCGGTTTTGGCGCATTTGGCGCACGCGGGCACCTTGCAGAGCCGACTGGGCTTGTGGAACTCGCAGAAGGCGCCGAACGAGCTGTTGGCCTGGCGGTAGCAGTTCTTCTTGGAGCACATGACTCCGTCCTGCGGAGACGGCGCGACCTCGTCGTCGTTGGTCGCCGGGTTGGTGATAAAGCTGAGACTCATGCGCTCGCGCAGCACGGGCGAGCAGAGCGACGAGGTCTCGCTGGGGGTCGACGCCACACTGGTGGTGTCCGACTCGGACGGCGGCGAGTTCGTTTCGGGGATGGAAGAGCGGCGGGAGCTCGATGTGGTGGCCGTGGCGGATCTGCAACGGGAACTGCGGGCGACGTTGCAGCCCCCGCGGAGCAACGCGTCGTTGAGGTGATACATGTTGGTCTGTCGGGAGGGGGTACAGTGCGAAACCTCGCGCTGTGGCCTTCACTGGCAAAGTTGGAGAGTGTGGTCGCCCCGCTGCAGTCGTCGAGCGCTAGAGAAAATCAGAACAAAGAGCGGTGACGACGACAAAGATGGGGATCCCGCCTCGGAGGCGGGACCTACCAGCCGGCCGGGGCCATGCGGTCTCTCGGCCAGCCGAGCGCTTGACTCATGCGGGAGCCGTGATCGACGAAAAAGCGCTCGCGCCCCGTCTGGAGAGCGCCGGGAAGAAGCAACTTCGGATTGCAAGCTGTCTGCGGAGTGAGACGGCGGAGCAGCCAGAGCTGGATAAGAGGGGGGCCTCTCGATCGAGATCTTGCCATGGCGGACAAGTCCGACCAGTTCGCTTGGAATGCGGGGGCTGATCCTGAAGGGAAGCTCAAGTGGCGGTGCCATCGTTGAACTGCAAGGTGATTGCTTTCCCGACACGAAGAGAACCGCCTCTGCATGTCGTTTGCGGTCGATTTGCCTGCTGCGTTCGATCGAAAGGTGTTCGCAGCCGACGGCGATGGCAAAGACGTCCGCGCGCTCTATGGCGAGCTTTTGACGGCGTCCCACGCGCGCTATCCAATGCAGTCCTGTGCCCGCTCCCCATCGTGGTGGCATTTTTGCCAGAGAGACCCGCTAGTTTGCCAGCGCCACGGATCTCACGCCGCCCGATGGCGCGCGGCCGCCATCAGCGCAAGCGAACAGACCTGCGGCCATCTGCGCCGAATAACGGAGACGGCTCTGCACACAGAGAGAAGGCCTGACTCATTGCGGACCAGCTGGGCCGTGACTAACACTGTTGTCGAGTCGAGCGAGCAAGTCGCGCATGTGGCGCTGTTGAGTCAAGCCCGCAGCCTGCACGTGAAAGCGGCGACCGACCGACCGACCGAGCAAGCGAGCCAAGCTGACGCACAGACAGAGATACGGATGCCAACCGAGGATAAGGACCGCCGTACTGTCGGCCCTTGCACGTTCTGCTGCTCGTAGGCGCTTGCTCCATGGTGGCGATGGCTGGCCACCTCGATCGAGACCCACTCAATCCGCAACGCACGTGCCGAGGCGTCTTGCCTCTCTGCAGCGAGTGTAATCGCTTGGCACGCCGGTAAGTTTGCCACGCAAGCCGAGGCGCTGATGGCTCGGAGCAACAGCCACAGGCTTGACAGGCTGCACCATGCGTTCGATCACATCTGATCACCCTTTTCGGCGTCAACGCGTATTGCAAGTGGCCCGATGCACTCACCAGCCACGCGACGCGGATCCCACCTCCTGCAGTCAGTTCACCGAGACGAAGAATGACGACGAGATCGCTGTCTCCGCAACCGGAACAGGATCTGGTCGCTGGAGCGGTTACCTCGCCTTCCCTCCGCGCTGATCGCCCTCCGAGTCGAGTCTGACGTGAAGAACTCCCCGGCAGCGCCAAGCCGCTCGGCAAAGGCATGAAGGCTCTCTCGGTGATCGAGACATTATTTATCGCTGGCCGTGATGTTTTACGCCGGCATTCGTCACTTTCAATCACTGTTTTTCTTCTTCTTCTACTTTGGAAGCCATGAAGCTGCTGTGTCTGTTGAGTGCCGAGGAAGAAGCTGTGCAGCGCGTTGTGACGGTCTCCGTGCCTCTAGACGAGCGTGTTAGCGCACTGGAAGCCGAACTGGACAGGAGATTGCAGCGGTCGGCTTCCGGAAGCCGCCAAACAAGGTCATGAAGCTCTACTGCGTGCAGAAGCAACGGCGACTCACATACCGCCTGGACGCGCGGTCCAAGCTCGAGGTGCTTCTCTTCGACGGTGAAGTGCTATCGGGACACGATGCAAGGAGCGATGTTGTGCTGCAGCACGCCGAGCACCTTGCGCCGTGGGTGAAGTTGTCGTGGCACTTCCACGACCGACCGTTCACTTTTCCTGACGTCGTGGACGTGGTGGTGGTGTGGGGCGAAGATGAAGACAACGAAGAAGAAGCGATACTCCCGGAGTAGCCGTAGCTACCCCACAACGAACGAAGTACAAAACTTGATTGCAAATAGGCTTGTTCACACTACACCGAGTCGTTCGGTCCCCGTCGGAAGAGCGGGTTGTACTGTGTTTGCTGTTGCTGACCAGGATACTGGTAGTAGTTGGGCTGAGACTGTTGCTGGGGTTGGTTGTACGCGCTTCCGTACGGAGGAGGTGGAGCTGACGACGCCGGGTTGTTGCCATACATTGCGGCATTCTCGTTCTGAGGTGTCTGCTGTTGGTACTGCGTGTAAGGGTGCTGCTGAGACTGTAAGCGAGCGTAGTCGTAGGACGGTGGAGGAGGTTGCTGCTGCTGCGTCGACTGGTAATACTGTGGCGTACTACCAGCTAGCTGCCGAGCTAGCGCTTCGTCGCTGGCGTTAGGACCAGTGCTGGCATCTCGAAGCCGCTTGTCGTTCATCATCTTGTGGGCCAGCTCGGCGTCTTGGACTTCACGCTGACGCATCTCTTCGTCTGCTCGCAGATTCAGCTCGAGCTCGCGCTTCTCAATCTCTCGAGCGGAGCAATGGTCCGACACCGTTTGGTGCAGCTGCTCGATCCGAGTGCTGAGCTCGTCATAAAATCTTAATCCTTCCTTCACATGGGAATCAAGCTGCTCGAAGACATCCACCGCGTCGCTCAGTTGCTGCAAGAAGGACTGACGGTCGTGAAGAACGGGGTCGTTCTCCTTCTTCGCCTCAAAGCGCGAGTTTGCGTCTACCAACTCCGCTAGCAGCATCAATTCGTCGGCACATATTGCGGCGATTTTACCTTCAAAGTGGTCGCGGAAGAACTGCTTCTCCGTCTCAAGGGCGACTTCACTAGAAACGCCGTTGGCTTTGTTGGCGCTCAATAACACTGGGAGCGCGTTGAACTTTTCGTAGGACCCTCTGAAGTCAGCCAGGACCTGGTCCTTCTCGTCGATCAGCTGACCAAGACGGATAAGGAGCGAAGATACTTGCGCTATTTCATCTTTGCAGCTGGAACTGTCTTGTTGCAGATCAGGCAGCTCATGATCCAGACTTGTCTTGGAACGCGACAGCGCTTCCAACTTGTCTTGGTTTGCAGCGAGCTTCTCACGAACAATCCCGTCCGACTGCTTTGCCTCCTTCACGAGACGGTAATACCGATCAATGTCTGCCTTGAAGCTTTGGTTGAGCGACGACGACAGTGGTCGCGACCACTTGCTTTCACCGTAGTTTTGTCGACACACATTGTCGTCGACCTCTTCTTCGCTCAAGCGCGATTCAATCCCGTGCAGCTTCTTTTCCGCAGCATCCGACTGTCGCTGATTTTCCTGTAGTCGCTGCTGGATAAATGTAGCGACCGGGTTGTCTTTTGATCCGTCTGCACCCATTGCCGCTGAAGCGGTGACCACCTTGACGTGCTGAATGCGCTGCCAAATGGATCGCGGGATGCCATTATCGCTGGTCTTCTCAAAAGCTTCAATTGATGCTGGCAATCCCATCTCGTGAAGTTTCTCCTTTGCGGCCTCGTTGCTTTTCGACACCTTTTCAGTGGTTTGCTCCAATATGGTGTGAATTTCCTGCTTTACCGCATCGGCTCGATGAAGCAGGTCCTTTGGGACGAATTGCTCGAACAGGTCTACCCTCCCAGCTCTTGTTGCAGCTCGTCGTCCGAGAATGGCAGAGGCTTCACCATCGCAGCCTTGCCTATAACCGGCAGCTCCGAGAACTTGGGTACATTCTCCAGATACACGCTCGCGTTGTCTTTCCTCGCTGCATCCAGGTGCTCGCGCACCACTCGCTGCAACGCCTGCGCCGACTGCAGTAGAGACTCAGGCAGCTTATTCTGCATGGCCACCTTGCAGGCTTCATTGCATTCGGCATCAGCTGCGACGAGTCTCGTGATCTCCTCTCCGTATCCTTCACCTCGATCAAGCGCCACCGTCTTGCTCGCAGTACCCTGCCAATACTGCGTCGCTGCTCTCATGCAGTGCACTTGGAATTGCAAATGCACTGCCCAGGACCTGTCGATCGACCCTGCCATAGCCGATGACCTACAAAACTCTAGTGCTGACACGTAGTAATCCAGTGCTTGGTGGACCAATTTGGCCTTGATGGCGTCCTTCATCTGGTCCTTAATGGCTTTCTCATAGAAGCACGCTTGAGCCTGAGCCAGCATGAGAAACACCAGTAGTCCCAGACCTTCACTGCTCATATCTGGGGTCCTAGCTCCCAGTGTCCTCTCCACCAACTTGTCTTTGACCTCTTTGAAAGCCCCTGCCGCCCTCATAAAATGATGACAGGCTTGTTTAAGCCCTTCTGCCGTGCTGCGGTCCGTCTGCACACCGAGTTGACTCTCCAGAGCCCCCACATTGAACATGACGGCGGCCCGCTCGAACGACACGCCATTCTGGGTGCTCTTCTTGCGGGGACAGAAGGAGTCGTTCCAAGTGAACTGAAGCTGCAGCGGCGCACGCTGACCGCCGCCATCTCCGTCGCACGGGAAGCGACTCGCCATCTTGCCCAGCTGCGCATAGTAGCGCAGCAGCACGTGGCGAGAGATGGCCGAGGGCGTCCGCACGAGGTCCGCGTCGGTCTTGAGCTGCTCGAACTGGTCCAGCGCTTGCTGCTGCGCGGTGTCCAGGCCGTCGGTTGATGCATCGGACGCATACTCGCGCTGCAGGAAGTCTCGCAGCGAGCTGCGCAGCGCCGGCACCGACGAGTCGCTGAGCTTGAAGCCGATGCCCAGCATGGTCTTCTTGGTACGATGGATATTGTGATGTGGGTATAGCAAATGGCGAATCAGATTATGTGACTCAGATACCAACATTCATACCGCAGTGTCTAACCCCCCAAGATGGATGATAAATGGATGATAAATGCACGGGGTGCGAGCAAATGTGTCGCTCATTAGCGTGCTCAATTACATCAGCGACTTCCGAATCAATTCAAACTCCATGGAATAATGCTATTTTTTTGTTGTTTTACTACTACTCCACCCTGTTGTGCTTTGAACAAATGCATATACTGCGAACATGTTGCAACAGCAACTCCATGCTGGAAGATTATAGCGGTATCGCAGGGAGGAGGTGCTTCGACCCCTTGTACCGGTCTGTATTTGGAGAGGACATTTCAGTCTCACAAGACAAAACCCCGCCAGTTCGAGGGGATCAACTTGTGCCTCGCAGCCCAGGCTTCAGCAATTCGTCGGGGAAGTGAACGTATACGAACTGGCCATATAACTTTGGTGCATCCAGGTACGTGTGTTGGCCAGCTCACTCGCGGAACTAGGTTATAATTTTAATAACCAGTTTCCTTAATCAAAACCAAGTAAATAGTTCTGGTCTTCACAGCACTGCTGCATTCTTGTGTGAAGATGATTTTGAAGACAGTTCATCGCAACAATCTCTGCTAATGCTCAACGAAGTAAACAACGGAGGCACTACTGTGTGTGATGGTCGGACAAAAGGACAGGACGAACCCTGCAAAAGCGGCAGACGCGTTGAAAAGCAAGCGGAACGGCAATGAAGACGGAAATGCGTCTCCAAAACAAAACCAAACACTAGCAAATCTGCCAATGGTGGAAAACGCCCTCCTCGTGTCACGACAATGTGCCCGGTCTGCAAACGTGGTTGTCACAAGGGAGAAGATTATCGGACCGGGAAACACAACCTCAGCACACGGGATCTGAACTAGAAGGTTTATAATTGTAGACAAATGTACACTCACCATGGACGAACATGTAACACCACGGCTGAAGCGATATATGTGAGTATTTTGCACCTTGCTCCACCGACATCCCCCATAGTCGACGAGCGTCCAGCCACCAAAGTGATTTCAGTTGGTAGCACCAAGTAATTTCCGCGATCGACAACGGATTGCCGAACGTTTTCAATTAAGACGCTCGAGCTCATGATCAACCACATTGACGTATTTTTCTTCTCCCATTCGACAAAATATTGCTCGAACAATCAGGAGTATATTTTTACGCCATGTAAAAATGCTCCTAAATCTGACACAATTTGGAGGCAGTCCCATTCTTCAAAGTGAAAAATTTCCCAGTCGCCTACGGCGTTCTTTATCACGCGAGCTTTTTTTTCTTGTTTGTATGGCTCAAAGAGCCAGAGGTAGCTTTCGAAATGTGCAAACAGCAGCATGTTCCGGGCTTGCCCTACAATCATTCCAAGCTGTACGAGGTCGTCACACTTACAAACGACCTCCTACAATATCGGTGTTAAACTGAAGAGAGTGTTGGAAATGGAATCTGAGCCTTATACTAAGTACTAACCTCAATCCTGGTTGGATAAGTGGCGCTATTTATACATGTTTGTAGGGTCGATGAGGTTGCGTTTCAAAGCCATTTAGTCGGCAGCGCTGGTCCAAGGAGAGCGCGATACTAGTGTCAAAGCAGCAATGGCCCGACAAACGTATATACCCGCTATTTCCTAGCAAGTCACAGTTCAAAGCCCGCAAGGACATGTTGGAGCGTCCAGCTTGAGACCCAACGGTGCAACTTCCTGGAAAGATGGCGAAAGACGCCGCACCTGATCTTCTCCTCAAAGAAACTACCAAACAATACATCACTCCACAATTCGCGTTAGCTCCAACAAGACATACGTTAAAACTCGCAAATGGTCCGTTTACTCTTCGCTGTCAAAGATACATACAATTTAACTTCGCCCTTACGCCAAAAGATTCTACCCGATCTTGTAGATTCGATAGGCGCACTGTGTGGCTGGAAGACGATAAAACGCATAATCGGCCTGATTAAAAACGAAACTATTTTTGTTTCTCACCCTGGAAAATCAGCCTGATTGGGCAACTTGGTCAATTGGTGTCATTCTACTGAAGCGAAAGGCAATGAATCATTCCATTCGACGGCTAAAGGTTGACAAATGTAAACTCCATTATTGTCTTTCTTGTCTGGAAGAATGTGCCAGGAATACGGCTCTCGTTAGTTCTACTAGAGGACTGCAGGAGCCAGAACAAGATAATAACACGTGACCAAGCGTAGCCCCTGCGCTCGCCGGACGTTTTAGGTCTGAAAATCATAAACGAAGTTAATGTCTGAAATGTCAACATCTCCATATTTGCCTTTGGTAGAGTCAAATCCGAAAACTTACCCTTTACCTACGCATGCTATTCTCTAGCACTTGCGAGGTGTCGCAGCAAGACCAGCATTTAATGTATTCAAGAGATGAAAGATCATATTACGGCTAGTCTGGTCGCAGGGGAGAGGACAACGGCCAGTCGATGTATGCTACATTGTGTGCCATGGTTCACAGCAACGCCGTGGCGGGGCCAGCTCCTAAAAACTCTCAGGTCGCCGACGTTGTCATAAATTGGAGATGTGACCACCCTGTAACAGGGCGGCCGTAACATCAGTGGTACGTGTAGCTGCTGCTACAGGATTGGTAGCATCCCCGACAATGGAGGTGGCTACATCTACCATAGCAGTACCAGGGCCGGCAGCACAAACTGGTAGCAGTGACAGCACTTGCTGCAGCGGACAGGACGGCTACGGCGCCAACAGTGTCAACAAGAGCGTCGGTGTAGGCGAGAGTAACCCCAGTACACACCAGAGCAGCAGTCACGATGCCAACGGAGACGGCGACGACAGGGATTTGGCGGTGACAGCAGACACGGCAGAAGCCACGCGAGGAAGAACTCACAAGGCGGTGGTGACGTCAGTCGACACTCTCAGCGATCCCCGGAGCCAGCACGCACGAAAGAGAGTCTGGACCGCCTGAAGGGAATCGGAATGGTGCCAGACCTGAGCGAAGCGAGCGGGACGCTCAGTATGGAATTAGCGGCGGAGGCAACGAGTGGCAGCAGAGAAGCAGGCCCGGGCGTTGTGACGCAGGGGTCGAGGTCACGGAGGAGAAAGGAGACAGCACGCGCGGCTGAGTGGCGACGTGGAGGATCGAGCGTGTCGAGTAGGGGCCAGTGTCCCGTAGTCTGCTGACGGCTGCGAGAGGGCTGGTGCTGGAGTTATCGATGTTTGAGTGGTTAAGTGGGCAATGCTAGCAATGATTAGCGGGCAGTCAGTGAGCTGTTTGAGGGACTCGACGCGATCGACATTCGTAGGAGTACTTGGCAGTGCACGCGTATTGTAGCCGATTATCCAGAGACGAATACAAATAGGTGGCAACGTCAGCAGTGGCGGGGTTACCGGCGCGACTTGGGGCGTTCCCGAGGCGAGGCCAACAGGAGTGCAGACGCTCATCAACGACAGGGACCCTAGAGAAGCGGCGAACATCACTGAGAGCAGCGGCCACCCGGCGTGCGGGGTGAGAGCTACCACGTTACATACGCTACTCACTCTATGGCTCCTATGATTGAGCTGTGTGATGAAAATTTGTATGATCAATTGGATATGGAGTCGCTGCTCACCACGGCTACGATGATATTGTGTGACGAGTAGCCAAATTCAAGGCCTGGTGGCTTTGAACAGGTCCCACACTTAGGAGACGGATCGCGAGCTCATCCCTTGCGTGTCAGCATGCCATGTTTACAGCAGATTAAAAACTATGCGGAGATTCAGAACCGGGACGATTGTTGCACCATCCTTCACATTGACAGCACGCACTTCATGGCAATCAACGGCTACATTGTCTTTGCGTTCGATATCTCTGACTGCGGCGGGCATTTCTACCCAATGGCGTTCTTTGCGCATCACAGAAGCGTGCCATCGACATTGGATGATACCTACAATTTATCAAGCGAGAAATGATGGAATCGTGCGGTGTTGAGTTTTCGCCATAGTTTTGTAATGATGGGTGCAGGTAAAGCGCAGCTCAACGCATGCACTGCGGAATTGCCTAGCTTAAAGGTGCTTATGTGACGGTTCCAAGTCACGCAGAACGTGTGGAAACATCCGAGACAAAAACGAGTTAGTGCCGTAGATACACGTGCAAAGTTTTAGGATTTGTACGATATGCACAATGCGACGGCGGGTGATTTGCTGTTGCGAAAACACATGTACTTGCAAAATGGAATGCTTTTGCAGCTGGAGCTCCAATTCGAAAACTGACGGATCATATTGCTAAGTTTTGGGTAATTTCTACGCGCTGGGCTTCACCACAGTATAGTCAGTTGGCTAGTCATGCTCTTACTACAGTGTATGTACCAGCTGCCTCAACATATACTAATCTAATCTTACAAGCATGTATTCTATTCCTGAACCTGACCAGACCCGTACATGACCACGAACCCATCTACCGTCGAAGAACCCATGTTTAAGCCAACCCTCTCCCAAAATCACTACGTTACAACCTCCCGAGGAATTTGATTTTAGCCGAATACACTTCTCGAAGTCGTGTGCGTTGTGCATACGCAGACGATGACGTTGGACTCTGAGTCTTGCTTGCAAAGACTATGGTAATGCAAGCTTTAATGAATTTATTTTCTTTAAACGAAAATCTGTATATCATTATAGTTGTACACATATCTTCCAATACTAATGGAGATGGTTGCATTGGACCTTTCTAGACACGCATCACCGAAGGTTTGCGGCTTCAGCGCTGGTGCCGTGGACGTATCCGAGTCAGTCCCGCGCTACAGTTAAAACCTAATATTTCTAGATTGTTTTGGGACGAATTTGTTTGTAAACAGTATTGCTACTATTTAATATCACTTGTAGCGAGAAGGCTACTGTTGATCGCTGACAGGGGAGAAACCAATGCCATGGATGCATTTAAGAACTCCTGCTCAATAATATTTTCGTTGTTAAACTCTCGATTTCGTCTGCTATTGTTTTCAGCTCCTCTTTCAATCGTGCTATTCTCTTGACTCGTGAAACTAGCGTGTTGTTTGGACGTCTTAGTGCCTTCAGAGCCCATAAACTATTCAAGATGTTTTCACTGTTATGGGCACCCACGGCGCTGGCCCGTGGCCCGGGATTAATTCTCGTAAGTAAAAACACGCGTGTAGATGCCTGCGATTTCATTTTCGCGCTATTGGAGGCAGTCCACAGCAGCGGCCGCCAAAGTCGTGTTATTAATGATGAGGGCGGGAGACTTGTGAATCATAGTGTGGTATTGACGCTAGCACGGATGAAGCAAATGTGAAAATAAATCTCAAGAGCTTGAGTCTAGGGCTTGGCTATCCCACCGCTCCAGCTTGTGCTTCATTAGCTAAATCAATACACCAATCGCACATGAAAATTGAACGTAAAACGTCGGCATCGTCCGGCGCTCACTCCAATCTGTTTTTACAGTACAAACTTTGACATGATATTGGTCAGTTAATAATTGTGTTCTCGGGATAAATCAGGACTTCCTAATAATCCTATTAAAGGTGCCGTTAGGTTAACTTCGATTTTGTGTCGTGGGGGCTTTTGCCTTAGCGATTTCTCCCTTTAAGCCCTTTAAAAAACAATAGAATATGAACACAAATTTGACGTAAAAGCCTGGTTATTTTGGTGGTTTAAACACGTTTTCTGAGAAAATGCCCGGCTATACTTCCAGAAATTCAATGTGGCGCACTCCAAATCGAACTTAACCGTCGTCGGTGTGACACCGGGTTTTGAGAAAGTCGCCCGCGTCATCGCCGGAAACCCCGTCAACAGCATGGCATACACAGCGAGATTACGCGGCCAAGGGCTCGATGGATGGATAAGTGCTGGCCTTGCTGGACAAGACGACCCAAAGCTGCTAGCTAGCACCTTCCGTCGTGCATTACGGCCGAACGCGTGTGCTGCTGCTGGCCGCTTCTATTGCTGCTTGGTGTAGTCCACCCCCGCCACCAAGCACCACAAGTCGTATCTTCGGATCTTTCCGGTTAAAATGATACGATGCACGGCCGTGATTGGACGAGCGCACGAGGAGTGGGACGCGGCCACATCAACACCCTCTATAGTGACCATGATATACAGTAGTGCCCGTGCTTAAGTGGTCATATGTTGATGCAAACAGCATCGCTGACGACGGTGGCCAATCCGTGCGGCGCTGCGCTGTTCACACTCGAAGCATGCTCTTCCGACTCAAACGCAGATTCTCCTCCGGCCGGCACATTAGAAAAGTAGCCGACTTGGACGCAACCAGCAGCAGCAGCAGCCCCGTGAACATGAGTCTCTCCGCCAGCAACAGCAACACGTCGCTCCCCACGGTGGACGAGCACAACGCCTGCGAGTACCTCGAGTCGGCGCTCACGATCTTTGTCATCGGCGCCTCGGGCGACCTGGCCAAGAAGAAGACGTACCCGTCGCTCTTCGCGCTCTACGTCATGGGCTACCTGCCCGAGCACGTGGTCATCGTGGGCTACGCGCGCTCGGCCAAGAACGACGCCGACTTCCGCGCGCAGGTCGGGCCCTGGATCAAGCCCAAGTCGCCCGAGCAGGAAGCCCGCAAGGAGGCCTTCCTCGCCAAGTGCATCTACCGCAGCGGCGCCTACGACTCGGCCGAGGCAGTGGGCAAGGTCAGCGCCGAGATGGAGGCGCTCGAGGAGGCCTCGGGCTTCCCCATCGCCAACCGTCTCTTCTACTTCGCCATTCCCCCACTGTTTTCGTGCCCATCGGCACCAGCATCAAGAAGGCCGCGCTCACGACGCGCGGCTGGAACCGCCTCATCGTGGAGAAGCCGTTCGGCCACGACCTCGAGTCGTTCGACAAGCTCTCGGCCGACATGGGCGCGCTCTACACCGAGGACGAGATCTACCGCATCGACCACTACCTGGGCAAGGAGATGGTGCAGAACCTGCTCATCCTGCGCTTCGCCAACGCCATCTACGAGCCCATCTGGAACCGCAACTACATCTCGAGCGTGACCATTACCTTCAAGGAGGACATCGGCACGCAGGGCCGCGGCGGCTACTTTGACTCGTTCGGCATCATCCGCGACGTCATGCAGAACCACCTGCTGCAGGTGCTGTCCCTCGTGGCCATGGAGCCGCCCGTGCTGGCTGCGGGTAACAACTACTCCAACTACATCCGCGACGAGAAGGTCAAGGTGCTCAACTGCATCGAGCCCATCAAGCTGGAGAACACGGTCATCGGCCAGTACCAGGGCGACCCGGAGCGCAACGAGCCCGGCTACCTGGAGGACCCCACCGTGCCCAAGGACTCGGTGACCCCCACGTTCGCCACGACCGTCATGTACGTCAACAACCCGCGCTGGTCGGGCGTGCCGTTCATCATGAAGGCCGGCAAGGCGCTGAACGAGCGCAAGGGCGAGATCCGAGTGCAGTTCCGCCCTCCTCCTGGATCCGAGCACATGTTCCCCGGCGTCAAGATCCCTGTGCAGGAGCTGGTGCTGCGTCTGCAGCCGGAGGAGGCCGTGTACATGAAGATGAACGTCAAGAGCCCCGGTCTGCAGACCCAGGCGATCTCCAGCGAGCTGGATCTGTCGTACGCCGAGCGTTACGAAGGCGCCGAGGTGCCGGACGCCTACACGCGCCTGATCCTGGACGTGCTGCGTGGCAAGCAGGCCGCGTTCGTGCGTGACGATGAGCTGCGCGCCGCTTGGAAGATCTTCACGCCGCTGCTGGACGAGATCGAAGGCCAGAAGGTGAAGCCGCTGCCCTACGCCTTTGGCTCGCGCGGCCCCAAGGAGAGCGACGAGCTGGTGAACAAGGTCGGCTTCCAGTACCACCACGGCGCCTACCAGTGGCAGCCGCGCGTGCGCACCACGAGCGCTCTGTAAGGTGTCGTGGCGCTCGGCAGCCTCACGTAAGTATAACGCCGGCCACCTGACAGACTGGTGCATCTTGTTGTAGCGGCGCAGTTCTTCATCTCTTTGTGTGCATGGCTCTCGTAAGGTGAATAACAAGGACGACTTATTATCTTCTTCGTGCAGCCTGTGCGTGTTCACGGCAACAGCAACGGCAACTTCGTGCTTGTCAATCGAAATGTACCCATCCATTTTTATATTCATGTGGTCCACACCAAAATTTGTTTGGATATTTGAATCGGCGCATCATTTTCCTCAACTTGGCCACCAGAAACCAATGAAGGTGAAGTCATCGCCGCGACGCCCTGCCAACCGCAAGGGGCGTCGCTCCGTCGCCTGAAAGGGTCGCGCCCCGAATACCTCAAGTACAAGAGTCCGCACGAGCTGAGTCCGGGCGAGCGCACGGCGTTGGCCCCCATGGAGTCGTCGGAAGACGCCAACGACTCGGATGAGACGCCCAGCACGTCGCAGGAGACGGTCGGCACGCCGTTAATTGACGATATTCCGTCCAATAAGGACGAGGACATGACGGCGGAGAGTAGGGAGAACTGGGTACGACGCAGCGGCCGGAAACGCAAGACGGTGGAGAAGCTCAGCCCGCAGGACTCTCGGCCAAGTCCAGCACGTCGCTCGCCTTACAAGAAGAAAATGTCCAAGAGTGAAATGGTGATGAAATTGATGGGGAAACGGCCTGCTGCGGCAGCGGTAGCAGCTGCCCGCGCTGAAGCAGCAATGAAGGAGAAGGCAAAGTCGGCGGTGAAGAGGAAGAAAACTGTTGCGAAGAAAATGAAGAGGGAGGGCGATCTGAACAGTCCGCAGGGAGTACTATCGCCAGTGCAGGACGAGAAGAAGGTCACGCCAAAGAAGAATCGCGGAGGCAAGGCAAGGCGATCTCTGGAGCCTTCGTATTCGCCAGAGTCAGCTGCTTCTTATTCGCACGACTCTCAGACACACTTTGTGAGTGACCTCATTGCGGATCTGTATGAAGAGCAGGAACAAGATGACCGAGGCATGTACGATATCACCAGACCCACCGTACTTACGGAAACGAGTGCGTGCAAGAGATCGCAGGAGGTCCAGGAGCTGAACATTGAGGAGTTCCGTCGCCTCATGACCTACGGAGAAGTGTCTGTGGAGTCAATGGCTTCCACCATCCTGCCGTTCCTAGACTTGGAGGAGGACGACGTGTTTTTCGACCTCGGATGTGGCACCGGGAAGATTTTAGTCCAAGCAGCTATTCAGACGCCGTGTAAGACCGCTGTCGGCATCGAACTGATGCAGAACCGCGTCCAGGAAGGTCAACGGGCACTCACAAGGCTGAAAGAGCGTGCTGTCCCTGTACTGGAGGGGAAGCGCATTGAAATCTTTTGCGGCGACATTTTCGAGCCGCCTGTGGAGGCAGGACTGATGAATGCCACTGTGGTGTTCATCAACAACGTGATGTTCGGCCCGCAGCTGATGCTGAAGGTGATGCAGCTTCTCAAGGACATGTCCAAGTTGAAGCGCGTGGTGACGCTGCGTAAGATATGCGAGCGTCATGGAGATGTGAGGTGCCAGCGTGCTGGTAACTATTGCTCCGACTACGTTCACCCTCCCGAGGAAGCCGAGATCGACGTGTCTTGGGCAGACAAAACGTCCGTTTACCTCTACAGAAACGTTGACTACGAGAACAAAAAGATGTGGCAACATTTGAACAGTTCCAAGTAAGAACAGCGCGTTCCGATCTCGAAGTGGAGGACGCGGACTTCAAAAGTGTACAGCAGCAGCATGGTCTTCCGTTTCCATCACGCGGGTTTGTCTGCAAAATACTTAGTGCATTTATCGTCGAGGAGTTCTTGAAAAATAGAGTCTGCATATCTTATGCTTGTGGTTCATAGCATCTCCTAACAGAGTTCTAAATGAGAGATGATCCCATGACTCCGTCCTGTGCGCTCTGTTCAAAGAAGATGGCCTCATAAAAGTTCCGGAAGGCTTCCATCTCGCCGACACCCTGCGAATACTTTGTAACGTAGCTGTCTGGTCCAGACACCATCAACAGCTTGTTCATCTCGGACTGAAGACGAGGAATGAGCTTGGCTAGAGGTGGTGCCGGCTTCGTTCGCGGCTTCTCCTCTTCCTTGTCAACCTCTTCGACCTGCGGCATTGATTTGCTAACTCCGTACACGACGTCGTCCAGGTCTTGGAAGGCATTTCCGCACAAAATCCCAGACTGTGCTGCAGCGCCGGCATGAACAAGTCGCTCTCCAAAAGATCCCAAAGATCATTCAGGAGACTGATCACATGCTCGTCCTGCCCTTTTGCTTATCCGGGTAGATCAAAACTCTCGCCACTTGCTCAACTCCGCCGAGTCCTCTTGTTTTTCTGCAGCAGCCACTGCAGCAGGAGACGGCAGCACCGCCAAAAACAGAGCTTGCAGCAGCTCGTTCAGTTCCTGTTGCTGCACCGCCGCCTTGCGACTCACTTTCCACGATTGGATCTGCTGATTCTCACGCACTACAACTTCCACATGGCTCTTAATTTTTCCCAGCGCTTCGTCCAAGAAATACTCCAACCCAGACGTCAAGAACGTGTGATGTGCCTGCTCTTCCTCTTGCTCTCGCTGTTTCTGTCTCTCTGAGAGCTCTCCCTCTTGTTCTTCTCGAAAACTCTCTTGCCGATCACTGAGACCTGTGCGAACACCAGCACATGCCACAGTCCAAACGCCACGAGTGCCGTCAGGTACCGGGTGACCGCCAAAAGCTTGGCGTCCTCCCACAAGGCATTGCGACGCGACTTCTGCGTTTTGTCCAGCGTCTTGAGCTCCTGCACGACGCTCTCCAGGTCCAGCAGCTGGTACAGCCGCGTTTTGAGCCGCGGCAGGAAGCGCCGCACCGTGGCACGACTCTCGTCCGCCGTGCTGCCCAGCGCTAGCTGCAGTCGCTGG